>PVJC01003173.1:47434-72999 GCA_004026665.1 Murina feae
CCCCCCCCCCCCGGACTTTGTAAAGGGTCCTTTTTAAGGACCAACCTTCCTCTTCCTGCAGCCTTGAGTACTAATTCCTTAGGTCTCCTCTCGGATTCCTTTCCTTCCCTGCTCTCGGGGCTCAGGGATTTCCTGGCAAAGCTTGCCCAGTACCACGCAGCTGCTCAACTCCAGGGTCACTGTCCCCGTTTCAGGCTGCTCAAGTTGGGCTACGGGAAGCCACTCATCTGAATAAAGTGTGAATGTTATAAAACGCGAAGATGCTCTCTGTGTCATCGCTTTAGCTCGCTGCGTAGTTTCTTTTTTTTTAAAAACATTGTTATGGGTTTTCCCTCTCCCTTGTCTGAGACCAGTGTTTCTGGCTGTATGGTCTTGGTGTGCTGGGCGTCAGAGCCTCGGGTGCACTTAGAACTGAAGGCTGCCCACTGGCTCTCCACAGTCAGAGCTGCTTGCCACGGGGCCTGGCGTTTGTTTTTCAAATGGGGCGAGAGATTCTCTTGCCATCTATCCTGTAGTTTGATAACTATTATAATTGACCTGAAATAGCTTGAGGGTGGCCAGTGTGTCCCCGCCACCTCTGTCTATTCAACACATATTTTGGAATGCAGTAGCATTTAATATTTTTAAGTGAATTTATATTCTTAAATGTGGAAATAACCTTGCATCCTGCAACCTTGCTTCATTCACTTAGTAGTTACAAGAGGCTTTCTATTCCGTCTTCAGGATATTTCTAAACATGATCATAATGTCTGGAAACAAAGTTTTATTTCTTCTTTTTCAGTTTGTATAATTTTCTTTTTCCTTCCTTGTCATGTTACATTGGACTTCCAGTGTGATGCTGACTAGGAGAGAGGACATTCCTGGCTGCTTCTCAGTCTTCGGGGAACAGTATGTAGCTTCTCACCATGAAGTATGATGCTAACTGCAGGTTTTTCCCTACATGTCCCTTACCAAGGTGAAGAAGTTTCCTTCTATTTCTAGTTTGCTGAGTGTTTTTTAATCCCCAGTAGGTGCTGAGTTATAGCAAATACTTTTTAGGACTCTATTAATGTGATTACTTGATTTTTCTTTCTTAGAATACTTGATATCAAATTTGTAAATGTGCGATATATCCCACTTGGTCATGGTGTATAATCATTTTTACACATTGTTGAATTCAATTTGCTAATATCTTTGAGAATTTTAGCATTCATATTCATACGCACTCTGTCCCGTAGTTTTCCTTTCTTTTAATCTCCTCATGTGGTTTTGATATTAGAGTAAGGCTGGTCTCACTGAATGAGTTAGAAAGTGTTCCTTCTGCCTCTATTTCCTGGAACCAATTGTAGAGAATTGCTGTCATCACTCATGACATCTAAAATGTTGTTTGCAACAATATGGATAGTTGGGGGGAAATTGTGATATCCTAAATAATGCTTTATTCACAACTTACAGTTGTATGCAGTCATTAAAAATAAAGTTACCAAAGATGTCAAAAGTTGAGTGAAAAATCAAGATAAAATTAAATGTACAGTGTAATTTGAGTTTTAGAAAATAAAATATATTTATGTCTTTGCATATATTTCTGAATATAACTTAAATGTGCATTAAACATACACCATAGTTTTACCTTGTACTTATAAATCCGTAGTGTACAGTGTGAAGTAAAGCTACAGGATAAAACTTATTATTGGAGTAATAATAACAATTACTGAATAATCAATACCAATCATTTAATTCTCACTTCATTTATCCCCTTATTCAGTGGTTTTACCAATGTTGACATCATGTTTAAGCAACTGAACATAATGAAACAAGCGGCTTTTCTGACTGCCTCATAAAAAAGCATTTTAAGATGAGGATTTCAGCAACGTACAGCATGTGAAGCAAGGTAATGCACGGCTCACACCCTTGGAGAGGAATGTAATTCTATAAGGCAATTTTTATAGACTTCCCTGAACTTCATTTCTAATTAAAAATGCATTTGTAAATGTCCCTTTCGTGACCAACTACAAGATAGAGGAAGCAACCCCAAAATCATCTTAGAAAAACGGACTTGAGCACTTATGGGAAATTCTGAATGAAGTTCCTAATTTTACCCGTTATTCATAACAATCGCACAGAACCCAGGACAGGAAGAAACTGGACTTGTTAAAGGAGATATTAAACCGGCACTAAACAAACAGGCTTGCCAACTACCGTATCTAGAAGCCCTGGGCCCCTGTGGACCTGCCAGAGAAACCCATAAAACAGGAGGAAATGTTGATGATATGAAGCTAAGAAACCAAATACCCCGCATAGGGCTGTTTTCTCAAATTCGTGGGGCTCTGTTACTCCCTGAGAAGCCGTTCGCAGTCTCCTAATAGGTCCACAGCAGCGTTTGGCCACTCAGCCCGGGGCTTCCATGTGGGAACTCCTATTTTTATTTCTGTTTTATTCTGATGGCCCGAGTCCTAATTGCATCACCTTTCAGAAGTTCAACAGCACTTCGGGTTTGGACCAAACATTTAGAACTTGATTTTGTTTGGTGACATACTGTTCCCTTTAATTAGAGCAAGATGTGTTTCTTACTTGAGATGAAGTCCCTCCATGGAGCGAGCTGTGTGTCTCACCAGGTCCCAGGCCTGTGCCGGCCAGTGCTTAGTAAATACATGACCTAATCGTGCTGGGGTTAGTTTTTTTTAAAACCTAAAAACCTTACTTGAATTGGACCCAGATTCAGATCTGAGCTCTATGCCACGTCACACCATCATATCAAATCTCCCTTCTGCTTGTTCATTACTCACTCATCCATCCACGGGACAATCCGTGTCTAACTGGCTTTCTTTCTTCAGTCCGGGGCTTGGAAACTTTTTCTTTAGAGGCACAGGAAGTAAATATTTTGGGCTTTGTGGGCTATAATGTTTCTGTCCCAACTATTCAGCTCTGCCCTGGTAGCGCGAAAGCAGCCAAGATAGTACATAAACAAATGAGCGTGGCTGGGTTCCAATAAAACTTTATGAAAACCCGCCAAGGGCTGAGTTTGACCATTGGCCGCAGTTTGCAGATTCCTGCTCAGGTCCATCTTCTCACTTACACATTCTCCATGAGTGCATCCCAATAACCACAGGCAGAATCTTCTAGAGATCAGAGCACTCCATTACTGATAAGTCTTCAGTAAAATTAACACTCAGCCTGGTTTTCAAAAGCTCAAGTCTGCTTTCTAACACCCCTAACCATCTGCCGTTACAGCTGACCTCGTGGCTCCGCAGAGTCCAGAAGATGCCTGAGCCTTCTGGGGACGCTGTGTTTACATGATGGAGACGTCGTCTCCTGCATCGTGATGGTGGCCGTGGTTACAGGAGTCCATGTGTGTGATGACATGGATAGAGCTGTGTATCCCAGGGTTCCCATGCCCGTGTCCTGGTTAGCTATCGCATGGTGGTGACGTAAAGCTAACCATCAGGGGACACTGGGTGACGTGTACCTGGCACCTCCTATACCATGTTTGCCCTTCTGGGGAATGCTGCTGTTTCAAAATAAAAAATTAGAAAACAGTCCTAGAAATTGATGTGCTCTTTTGTGTAAAGTTCAGTGCATGGTGCTATGGCTACGCGATGCCCGAACAGAAGGCCCAGGCTGAGGACTGCCCTGCAGTGCGGGAAGCTTTGGACTCGCTTCCTGAAGATCCCGATTAATTTGGGGTTTAGACAGGACATTCGTTTTGTGACCTTTGTAAATTGTTCTTTTATGGTAAATAGAAGGGAGTTTTGTTGTGGAAAGCGTGATCGTGGGCATGGTGCTAAATAAACCTTAACACTAGCTTCCTGACATCCTACGACTCCAAGTAAAAACTGCATCGTGAGAAACAGGTGGGCAGCCTTCTCTTTTTCAGCATCGTCGAGACTAGGGCTCCGAAGGAATCTGCACTTTTCCTAGCGGGTGTTGTAAGCATCCGCAGGGGCACGAGGCGAAGGGATGGAAGACAGGCCGAGGGGCTGCCTGGGGGCTGCTGGAGAGAGCAGGATGGGAAGTCAGGAGCAGGAGCATCAGCCCCAGACCTGCCCGCGCCCAGCACCAGCCACTCAGTCCCTGCCTCAGTTTCCCCGCGTGCAGCCTGGAAGCAATTCCCGCTCACGGCAAAATGCACCGTTACCTTGCACGAGGACTGACTCTCGCTTCCACAGAAGGAGGTCTTAATGCTTGTGCTCATGTGTTATTTTTCTCACTAAAGTGTGAATCGCTTTATTGCCACAAACACAACGGAATGGAAGCAGGAAGTCTTCTTCAACGTGGCTCAGCGACTTTTCTCCGGGAGGTGGCTCTTCAGACCCCACATGTCCCAGGCCGAGGCCGCCCGGTCGCCCAGAGCTGGGCCCTGAACGCGCACACAGACGCCTCCCCTCCCGGGAATTACCTGCTACCCAGCACTGCCTCTGTGTCTCATGCAAATGGGCTTGGAGTGTGGCTCAATCTTATTATGTTTAGGAATAAAAACTTCCATCAAGAAATGGTGCAGAAGCGAATGGACGCAGCAGCTGGGCAGATCCGTCATGGGGTGGGGGCGGGGGCAGGCACTTTTAATTAGCTGAGTGAAGGCCGTTTGCCCAACGCAGAGAGCGCAGCCTCCGTCATATTAAAATGCGCCTAATTTTCTGTGAAAAAGTCCCATCTGAGCGGGCCTGACCACAGTCAATCACACTAAAAGCCACTGGTGCCTAATTTGATTTACCAATATAAAATGCAAATCAGGTCATTAAGTGGAGTGCCGGCCCTGAGCGGGCCCCTTTCAAGCCATCACGCTAAATGCAAGCAGACAGCCAACTGGCTGCGCAAAGAAAATTTTAGCATATTCGTTTGATTAGCGCTACAGAAATTTAATTAGGTTGGCTAATTACTTGACAAATTGCTCTACACAAGAGAAAAGGCAGAGGGGGTATTATTTTTTTCCCTTTGCCATTGCAGCTATCCTGTGTGTATTGTAGCCCAAATGCTATCTGCCAATTTGCAAAAGCATTATTAAATGAATAGGGGGTGGTCCTCGACAATGGCAAATTGTAGAATGCATATAATTAGGCAAGACCCACACAACTGTACCCATATGTCCATATTCTCTCGTGACGAACGATATTTAACACAGTATTTCTATGCAACTACTGTCAAAACAGATTATTCCAAGCCAGTCAGTGGGTCTCAGGAAAGAAAATATTGTCCATGATCTAGAAGAGGTGTTTGTGAAACCCCTGCCTCCCGGAAGAGTTTGTGAACTAGTAAACGAAGCAATGGCGACAGGCTGAGGGTCATCGTCACAGAATGGACATCAGGCAAAACGTGGCTTTATATGAGGCCAGGGCTGAGGCAGAGCGGGGAACACTGTCTCCTGGGGATACATCCAAAACAGAAAATATTAATAATTCCCAACTAGGGTCTGGGTCATTTTCTGCAACAAATTTCTTTTTTTTAGATGCTCTCTGCTAGTCTGTTCCTCCCTCTCTCTATCTCCAAACACTGCCTAAGACACAGGTCTCCAAGCACACAGCTCCAAGGAAAGTCTGCACATTGCGTGAGCACAGAATCGAAGAGCTACTTCAGCCCAGATCAGGATGCTTGGGGAGATTTAGAACAGCCGCGGGTAGAGGAAAGTGTCTTTCTCTGCTCAGAGGGAAAGTTCATTTTCCTACAGAATGCAGAAGCTTATGTCAGTCTTGGAGCGAACAAGAGAGGGAGCTCGTATAACCATAGAATTATTTGGAGAATTCCCAGGTTTTTTTTTTAGAGACTTTATTTTTGCTGATTTTCTGCAGGACTAGGGAGCCTGTTGTAACTCAAGCCCATGATGTTATACATCGGTCACTACTTTGCCTATTGAAGTGGGAAAAATAGGCACCGTATTGTAGAAACCCCGAGCTTAGCAGTTGGTAATCAGACACTGTACTTGACTGTTCTAAAGTAACCTCTCAGGAAAGTACCAATTCTAAGAAATGTTTGTGAACCATCATTTAGGCAGACTCTGCCTTATTTTTTGCAGTTAACGTTTTGTAAAAAGTTTAGAACACAAATATAACTACAGACACTGCCTAATGCAGATGTAGTAAACTCATTATTTTAGGCAACACCCTTGTCATTGTGGCTGTTTTACCCTAATTTACCACGTTAACTCTTTTTAGATTTAGATTTGCAGCCATTACTAAAGGAAGTCGAGTACAGAGATTTTCTGTAATGTTTGGGCTCCGTGGAGGATTTTACTGCCACAATAAAGTCTGGGCTGCAGTTGCGGCCTCCGAAGCATGCATTTGCCCCTGAATTGCTGCCATTCCCTTTAAAAGCCTCCGGAGCTGCGTCTTTGACCAGGACTCTAGCTTCATGTGCAAAAGCAGATTCTACAAAACACTGAAATGCAGGTAGCAAAGCAATTCTTATTTTTTTACGATAAGAGAACTATGCCAACCCTACGTTTTCCCCCCCTTCAAGTTATTGACTGATTTTCTTTACTCTTTTCCTTTCTATTAGGCATTTATAATTTGGTAAACTGACTCTAGACAGATATTTTGAAATCTCTGGCAGACACAGTTTAATGAAAGAGGTAAAGTGTGAGATATTTTATTAAAGGTTTGGGTGTAAGATAGAATTACCAACTTGCAAGTATATTGCAAGTGTGTTCTTTATGAACGTGCTTAATACTGAATATGGACGTGTTAATATGAAATTCGCTTGACTGTCCAATGAATGATGGCATATTAATTGCTGAAGTAATAAACTCTGTGCCTTCACATAGCAGAGGCTCAATCAAAGATAAGTAAGATTAAATTACATGCATGTAATTTGTTCCAAGCAACACCTAAACATTATGAGAGGTTATTATACATATCTATGGGTAGCAAAGAGTGATTAGTTATCTGAATGCCTTTCCACATGTCCTTGATATTCTGAATATTTTGTTTCAAATATTTGATGGACAATACATAACTTTTCATACAGAAACACCAGCCCTCTTGAAGTAGATTTGAATTAATGGTAAAAATTCCCTGCAATATTTCAATCTGAAAATAATCCCTCAGATTTTGAACTGATTTATACCACAGGTGATTCTGTTTCAGGATTACAACTACCTAGTGGATGACATTTTTGAATACATTAGACCATGAATGGCATGGTGTTACTTTAATAACTAATATAGAATAACTTCAATATCACACTCATGCTTTGTGCCCAGAAAAACAATCTCTCCATGTCAGTGGACATTTAGAGGGGAATCGTGCAGAATTTCAGAATTAATTTAAAAAATGCTTTAGTATTTTGGAGTAAATCGCTTCCTAGTGTTGGGTTGTGTTCCTCAGGCCTTGACTTGGTCAAAGGAAATGAATGCTGGGTTCCATGGAGTGTTCCTCACAACGAGGAGAACTTTCCAGGCGAATGTCAGCTCCCCCACTTGTGGGGGGGGGGGAGAGGAGGGAGGGGCCTTCCTCTCTGCCCTGGGAACTCCCCCAGGCAAGGGGCCATGTGTGGTGTTTCTGTTCATAAAGAAATCCGGCCTCTGACCTGGGTCTCATGTTACCCTGTGTTGTTACGCATGCCACCTCAATGCAAAATAGAGAGGAGTGCTGCTGCATAGCCAGGAGAGCTGTACTTACTGAGCTCAGAAGACAGGGGAAAAAATGCACGCTCCTCCCGGGTTATCCACACGGGAAACGGTTCCCTGATACGGAATGCAAGACATACGCCATTTTTCCAGGTAAAGCAAAAGGTAAGCATGACGAAAGGCAGCAAATCTAGGACGGATGGATGTGGGTTAGAACCCGGGAAGGCGCTGTGTTGAAAAGGGAAGACACCATGAGGAATTACGAAGGTGCCGTTTCAAAACCTCAATTATTTGAGGATTGAAGACTCACATGTTCACCTCTTGTCATAAAGTAGCAAGGGTGTCTATTATTTCCCTGCGGAAGAATTCAGCTCATTGGAGGAGAAGGGACTGTCTTTTTAACATTTGGACAGAGTGACCCAATCAGTGTATGTGTAGGAAGGTGAGCAGCCGGGACAGTATGTAAGTGAGTGTTGAATAAGGCGTGGGGACAGGCCGGGAGGGCTCCGGTCCTTTAGCTTAAAAACAGTAACAGAAAAACAAAACAGTATCAGGGGCTTCATTTTAACCCTTTGATTTAAGAGCTTAAAAAACCCTAAACTCTGTGCATTAACAACCATCGGATCCCCAGGGATTCTTTTCTTTAAAAAAATATTTTAATTGATTTCAGAGAGGAAGGAAGAGGGAATGAGAGATAGAAACATCGATGATGAGACAGAATCATTGATTGGCTACTTCCTGCACAGCCCCACACTGGAGATTGAGCCCACAAGCCAGGCATGTGCCCTTGACTAGAATCGAACTTGGGACCCTTCAGTCTACAGCCTGATGCTCTAGCCACTGAGCCAAACCAGCTAGGAGGTTCTTCATTAGGCAGTAGCTGTGCTTGTCACGTGAATTTCTGTGGTGGCTTTCCATTTGGCTTTCCTAGTCAGGGTTAGAGAAACAGGCGCAATAAGAATGAAAGCTAGTAACAATAATGGTCAAACCATGGAAAAATGGATTTGAATCCATTGTAGTTTTAGAAGAATATCTTAGGTTGACTTATTTGCAATCAGAATAGCCCATATATTCACACTCTTATATTTTATTTATTTATTTATTTATTTATTTATTTATTTATTTATATTTTTATTGATTTCAGAGAGGAAGGGAGAGGGGGAGAGAGAGAGAGAGAGAGAAACATCCGTGATGAGAGAGAATCATTGATCAGTTGCCTCCTGCATGGCCCCTACTGGGGATCAAGCCCGAAACCCAGGCATGTGGCCTTGACTGGAATCGAACCTGGAACCTATCAGTCTGCAGGCTGACACTCTATCCACTGAGCCACACCATCCAGGGCCTCATACTCTTATATTTTAAATCCAGAGGATTTCTGTCTCTTACATGCGGAGTTACTTTCCGAAATGACCTGAAACCACGGTATAAAACACCCTAGGCCCTGGCCCTGCAGGGTGAGTGGCTGGTCCGGCCTTCGCTGTCAGCCCGGGTGTCATGGGAGAGTGACTCAGAGGACGGAATCGCTGAGCTGGATCGTCCAGGCGGAGCCTCTGAGAGGTCTCTGCGTTTCACCAGTCACCTTCTTGGCAGCAGTGGGCGTGTGTGCAGCTCGTGCTGCGGGCGCCAGGCCCCGGGGACAAGGCCCTCGTGTGATGACTCTCCTCCCCATCACGGCAGCATGTTAAACCACCCAGTCACCAGCGCACGCCAATTGCGGTGGGATCAGACCCCTACAATGATGGTTTTAAGGCAAAAGCGAAGTGATGGCTTCCTACTGACACTGCAGATGCTGTGAAATCTGTGCTGTCGGCTCCCTTTCCCACAACTAAGCCACCGTTTTCCAACAGGAGCTGCTTTCTTCCCTGACCTCGATGCGGGAGAAATTATTGCCTCAGCTGGGACGTCGGAGTCTGTTCCTCGGAGGCTGTTCTTCTGCAGATCTCAGCGACTCTGGGTTTCAGCAAAATTGATCGATTCCCAGAAGGTGTTTTTTTCTCTTCTCTTCCTCCTCCTTTGGAGCTGAGTTTGTTTTCCCCAAGAGTTAGCAACAGTTGGTGCAAGTCATGGCAACAAGCTCACCCATTTCTCAAGGGCAATGCAGTGGGAGTCGCAGCCAGCGCATCGGGGGTGGACCAGCTATCACATAGGGTCGGCTCCCTGGTCGAAGGTGGAGTTAAGGCCAGAACCGTCTCCATGTGGTTTTCCAGGAGGGGCCTTCCCGTTAGGCCAGACTGTTCGCACGGAAACTGCAAACACTCTCCGTGTTTCCCCCATAAAACGGACCCCTGTGGAGAGTCCGTGAGAATAATATTCGTGCACGATGAGCCTTATGACTTGACCAGTGGTTCTCTCCTCCGAGTGTTGAACTGTCCCACGCCCGCAAGGCCCTGCCTTCTTTTGTTTCCTAGCATTCTCGGAAGGGTTGCTTGTACATATGGGAAACACGCTTAGCTTATCACGATTCTAGGAGCGTAACATTACAAGCTGTGAATATAGTCTGGATACCTGAGGACACAGGAACAATGTGGAGGGTGACCACTGCGCCATCCTGGCCCTGCCATGGTTTCTGGCAGAGGTGTAAAAACATCAGATCCTACTGCAAAATGCTGCCAACCTTCCTTTTTCATAGCGGAAAATTGTATTGAGTGTCAAAGAGAAAAACAGTTAATGACACCATACCAGAGGCAAAGGAGGTAGAGAGAGGAAGGAGAGAGTAAAGGGGGAGGGGGAGGAAAGGGGGATGGAAGGAAACTTGACTTGGGGTGGTGGACAGACACACAATACACCGCTGATGTATTGTAAAACAGTGCACCTGACCTACATCATTTTATTAACTGAGGTCACTCCTGTACATTCAATAAAAAACTTTAAAAATTAAAGTTTGAGCTAAAAAGCAAAACCAAATAACACTAATATAATCAAAGCCACCTCCCCAATCTTGTAAAAATACAAAATTATTTGATTAATAAGCTATTTTTAAAAATAGTGATCAAGCTGCTTCAACATCGATTTAACGCCTGAGGCTAATTCTTCTCTTTCCCCTGAGTTGACTGCACCAAATACTAATGTTATTAAATCCTAAGATAGAATCATACACCTTGAAGTGAATTGATTTGCTTTATAGAGAAAGGTAAGAAGAATTTTAAAAATTAAAAAAGTATAATTATTGGAAAGTTTTTTCTGTCCATTTCTTTAAGTCACTCAAACTTGTTGCATCTCCTTCTCTTCTAAAGAAAATCACCCTGTTTATCAAATTTATCTCTAATGAATATCCCTCCTACCTTTTACTATAATATATGACAAATTAACACAGGTATGAGAAATGAGAAATCTAGGGTTTATTATATTTTGTCATATATTTGCAGTAAGTTAATTCTAAAAAAAATGTATTTTTATTGGGTTCAGAGAGGAAAGGAGAGGAAGAGAGAGATAGAAACATTGTAACACAGGTCTGAGAAAGACAAATGAATCGAATTGGTAATTTCTAAATCCACCATTGCTTTTTGGGGGCGGACACAAAACAGTTACACACACGGGTTATAAATGTGTCTGCAGCCAAAATGCACAGGCTTTCATTTATGATGCCTGGGTTTTAGGTCACACTCGTAAGCCCTCTTCTTCTCCTAGATTACTTTTTAAAGTTTATGTGGTGCTTTTATAACATTTTAATTGATTTGTTAGAGAAGGAAGAATACAGAGGGAGGGAGAGAGACACACATTGACCTTAGATCAGTGCCTCCTGCACGCCCCCTACTGGGGGTCGCACCCACAACCCGGGCCTGTGCCCGACCCGGCACTGAACCTGCAACTCTTTGGTGCAAGGATGACACCCAGTCCACTTTGCCACACTGGTCAGGGCACAACATTTATATTTTCAGTTGCATAAATATTTGGACAAACTCTCATTCATGAAAATAATGAAGTCGTCTGGCTAAACTATTCTTTGAAATATTCTTAAAAGTATCAAATAATAAACACACCAGGAGGAAATGATGAGACCAAAATCTACAGGGAGAAGGTGAAGGGGATTCGAAGGGGATGGGGGAGCAGTGCCTCCTTCTCTGTCTCCAAGGTCTTTGTGGGACCAGGGGGAATGCGGCTCCACGCCTGGGGCCTGAGGCCTGGGGCAGAGGCGGGTGGGCACCGGGATGGGGCCGGCTCTACAGGCTGCCTCCTGGGGGAGAGCCTGGCGGGGGAGTAAAGACCTTCACCCCCATTTCCCAGGTAGACAGGGTGTTTGATTACTTCTCAGCTCGGCAGGGAGGGCCAGCCACAGGCAGCTGCAGGAAGTAGCCGGGTTAGTGTGGCTGCGCAGCACGAACTCCGGTCCCTGACGCTGCAAAACCATCCCAAGTCCCCCAGCGAGAGGGATCTGTGCCCAGCAGGGCTCCCAAGGGCCTGTGGCAAGCAAACTCGCCTTCTCTCTGGAGGGAAGTAAGAATGACATCCGCCCTGCATAATTCTGTAAAGTAACTGAGCTGCTCAAAGTAAAACAAAATGAAACAGAAAAAGCTCAAACTCAGATCCAAGAGAAACAAGAATATCGCAGGTAAAGCTGCAAAGCTTTGAGATACGGGATTTTCAGGCGCAGGTTACACCGATGAAAAGCGACTGCGCTGGGACAGGGAACTCAAACAGGCACCGAGGAGTCTGACAACAGTCCAACAGAATCTTACAAAATATAAGAAAGAGAAAATCATCATTAAAACATGTAATGACGATGCATGAGCCTGGCTCAGACGCAGGCGGAGTGTTCTGGAAGGGCGAGTAGAAAGCAAGCAGAATGCAGCACAGGAAAGGGGAGACGGCAGATAGAAATGAGGCCAGCGGACCAGGAGGCCAGAGGGAGGTAATCTCACACGCACCCAGCCAGAATTCCAGAACGGAAAGTGACAGAATTATATCTGAAGAGATAGAATCTCAGGATATTCATAACTATGTTTACATACCAAACTCAAAAATACCCACCAATCCAAAGCAAGAAATAGACAAATCAATCTGGACTCAGGTACATCAAAGGCAAGCTGAGGAACAGTGAAGACAAAGAGATGTTGAAAGCAGAGAAGACAAATTAACTTCAAAGAAGGAAGGTTTAGACAGAGCCCGGAGTTCTCCACCACCCCAACTGTAAAATGAACGCCAACCTCAAATCCCACAGCAAGCAGAACGAGCTTTTAAGAATGAGTGGAAAGTAAAGATCAGAGAACCAACGAACCCAACAGGAGGACATTCTCAAGGTGTTAGAAATCTGAACCCGGCTAAAGGTGTGATATGGAGGATTTAAAGACCTCAACAAGTGCAATGAACCTAAACAAAATTGAATATGTAAAATAATAACCCATTGAAAGGTTAAAATAAGTTTTCTGTTACAGAACAATAACCAACATACGATATTCAACAGGAAAATGCTAAAATTGCACGCTGGTGACACACTATACTACAAAATCAATTACTAGTGGATTAAGAAACAAAAATGTGAAGAGCAAAATTATCAGACTTTAGGAAATAATTTGGAAAACTAGCTCTTGCATCTCATGAGGAAATTTCACCTCAGGTTTCTTAAAACACAATGGGAAAATTTGACAGATCAAGAACTTCTGTCCATGAAAATTTCCACAAGTGAACTAAAAATATAAATTGCGAAACAGGTGCTATTTGTAAAACATGTAACTGAATGCCCTAACCGGTTTGGCTTAGTGGATAGAGCGTCGGCCTGAGGACTCAAGGGTCCCAGGTTCGATTCCGGTCAAGGGCATGTACCTTGGTTGCGTGCACATCCCCAGTGGGGAGTGTTCAGGAGGCAGCTGATCGATGTTTCTCTCTCATCGATGTTTCTAACTCTCTATCCCTCTCTCTTCCTCTCTGTAGAAAAATCAATAAAATATAAAAAAAAACAAAACAAAAAAACAACAACATGTAACTGAAGAAAACACTAGCATTTTAGAAAAGTAAAGATCTATACATATAGAGTCACTTTTAAAAAAGCAATAAATCTAATTTTAAGGAGCATTTATAAAACAAAAAGGGAAATTTAAAGAGATCAACCTTCAATTTTCTGTAATCTTCATAGAAATAAAAATGTAAACCACAATGAGGTACCACTACAAACTCTCCCTATTTACACATGCACACACACACACACACACACACAACACCTGATATGATACAACAACCCTACTGTTGGTGGGAGTGTAAATCAGTAAAGTCCTTTGAACCCAGTCTGGCAATAGCGAATAATTTCACTCCTAGCTTTATAGTTTGGAGAAATGTTTGCCATGTGCACAGGAATATTTACAGCAACACTGTCCATTAGAGCCGAACCCCGGAAGCATTGACATGTCAACCGAAGTTGAATGTCTTCATGGCGCTTTCCCAGGAAGGAGTGTCCAGCTCAAGCTGAATGGGAAAACGAAGGAACTAGAGCTATACGTAACAACATAGCTGAATCCCACAAACAAGGTGTAAATGAACATGTTAGCATCCACCTACACAGAGTTCAAAACCAGGCAGAGTGACACTGTACCTTTCAGCATCTTCGAGGTCAGCACAGAGCTGAAGTGGCTTCCATCCGCTGGCAAGAGCTGGTGGGTCATGGCCAGGAGCTTGTTAACCATCGGCAACTTGCAGTTTACCGCGGTGAAGGTATTTGCGCCATGGAAATCCTACAGATCAGAGCTTTGGGTTCCTCTTCTCTGGAGAACACTTATTAAACATTGACCAGCATGCTGCCGGGGCGGATCGCAGTTGCCTATTTCTATACTGGATAGTGGTTAAGTCGGTTTTCGCAATCCAGAAAGACTTTAAACTCTCCTACATTTTTATGGTCTCTTCTACATATGCGACATCTTACAGTACAAACAACAAAGGTCAAGCGTTTCCCTTAATACTTTCACACTGGTGGATTTTATGTCTCAGTCTTTGACATATTTGGAATGTATTTCAGTAATAAGAGTGAAATATGAGCCCTGACCGGTTTAGCTCCGTGGATAGAGCGTCGGCCTGCGGACTGAAAGGTCCCAGGTTCGACGCCGGTCAAGGGCATGGACCTGGGTTGCGGGCACATCCCCAGGAGGGGGTGTGCAAGAGGCAGCTGGTCAATGATTCTCTCCCATCGATGTTTCTGGCTCTCTGTCCTTCTCCCTTTCTTTCTGTAAAAAAACCAATAATATATATATCTATCTATCTATTTAAAAAAAGAGTGAAATATGAGATCTGTCTTCAAGGTTTTCAAAATGGGTCAGTGGCCAAACCCAGACTCAGGAACGAGATTGTGCAGTTGAAAGCTCACGTGTCTTTGCCGCCCTGGAAGCTGCTGCATGTGTGTCACATGGCCTTCCCGCAGTGTCCCCTGGGTCTCTCCTCAGTGTCTTTCGCTCAAGAGACCCAGGGACACAGGTTAATGGTGTGAAATCACTTTTGCGGCGCCAGCAGGCCAAAGAAACGAGGTTATTTTGTCAGTCACATAGCAGAGTTGCTTCCAAAATGATTTCAAGATCATCGACTCCTCTCAATTTACATGACTTTGAACCCCCCAAGAGTGGGGTAACAGCCTAGAGGTTGGGGATGTGCATGTAAGCGGCCACCTGCTCTCACAGCTCAGAACCGTCGGATCGTATTTTCTTAGAGCCTCGTTTTTAAGATTTCTGGAAAGACTTCTCAGAGTCAGAAATATTGTAGATTGCTATTACTCTTAGGTTTAACACGATTCATTAGAAACAAGTACAATATGAATACAAATCCCTTTATCTTAATGATAGTTTAGTTTCTGCTCAATGTCAGAATACACATCAGGTAGGTGGCACCTGGATTTTTCTTCCTTGATTTTATGCCTGAATAGCTATGTTTTCACTGAAAAGTGTCTTTTGGGTATTGTAAAGTGCATCTTAGTAACAAAATGAAACTAAGACTGCTCATTAAAACCGTGGTATTTAAAACCACTGACTGAGACACAATCTAATTTACAGCTTTGTAATTCCCCCTGACGGAATGCAATCTTTCCTTGCTCTCTTCTAGGGAAAGACCATGCTATATTATACCAAGTTCTGACATTGTCACGCTCCTCTCAGATTACAGAAGGCACTAATCCCTAGCCATTCATCCGGCTCCCTCTTCCTAACACAATCCACCTTGAGTCTTGAGAGTTGACCATTTTTGAGGATGCTGAGATCAGTCTCAGTGTACAAAATTATCTTGGACTTTATGAAAAAGGTGTCTTCATTCCAGATGTTTCATAAGAGTTTCATTATTTTCACTCAAAAAATGCCAGCTGGCTGCTTGTAAATGTTGTCTGTGTTCATTGCTTCTCCCTCCAGGGTCCTCTGCTGCAGTCACCGAGAGAGGAATCATTTGTGTGACTTTTAGGAAACTGAGTGGAGGTGGTAGGAGGAGAAATAATAAAAAGAAAATGAAGAGAATAAGAGAGGTATTAGATAAACCTGATTTCATTAATTCATTCACTCATTGGTGTTTTATCTATCCGATTGCTATATACTTCAAAATTAAGCATATTCTACAATTAGTTTTTTCGTCATTATGAGAAAAATATTTATACATGAGAAAACTTAGTTCTTTTCTTATGATCAGGAATGAATATTTCTAGTGAAGATAAATTATTTTTGAAACCAAGTCAATGGGAATTTGAAGGTTTAGATGGAAGAAAATGCCTACAAACGCAGGTTGGAAATTTTTAAGTAGATGCACACATTACTGCAAATATGACTTCTCTAATAATTTCTATGGAAAATATTCCCAGGAAACGATGACCTGCAGTTGTTGGGATCGGAGGTAGAAATGCATAGAGATCTTGAAAGACTAACATGTAAATAAACTATGTTCCATAGAAGAAGATGTTAAGAGATGTTCTGATCAATCCATCAATCAATCATTCTTTCTATGATTAAATATATTTCAGAAACTGTGGGTAAAATAAATTTTGTGGACTTTGCTTTTGTAAGACTTCTCCTCATTCCACTGCAAAGACCTGATTCTGCAGAATTTTCCTTCACCCTGGCCAGGACCAGGGGATTGCTCTCTTTGCGTGTGAACTATTAATCACTAGCTATCCGTTACATGTATTTATAATCTTGAAATCTATATTAATATCAAAGGAAAACGTTGGGATGAGCATAATCAGATAGATGTACTCAGCTGGCAGCTGGGAAGTGTGTCTGGGAATATGTGACTCAGTGGGTTGAGTTATTAAAGAAAAAGGTATAGAGGTTGAAAACCCAAAAACACGACTAGAAGCAAACTTCACGCATGGTGGCCAGAGGAAAATCAAAGAAATGGAAAAAGTGGACTTAGAAGAACACAATGGTGTCCAGCAAGGAGAGGAGAAGGCGGTTCAGCTCTGTCCTGGGCCGCGGCGGGTGAGGTAGGAGCACTGCGAGCTGAATGTCTTCAGTGTGGCCATGAGAACGCCAGTCCTGATGTCCCAGTGAGCACCTGTGCACGGATGAGGACAGGGGAGGCGGGCAGGTGGCGGAGGAGTGTGTGTGCAAGGCTAACCCTTCTTTAGTGAAATTGTATTTTGGTTATTGAGGCCAAAAGCAGTGCTTAGAGGGAAGGTCAGCTATTCTTCTATGACAGAAGGAAGCTAGGACATGTGGGCCGACCTCTTTCTGTAAATTTTTAGCATGGACACTCAAAAACATTTATTTTAAAGAAGTTCTCATCTCTGGTATTGAATTTGAGGCATCACATTCAACTGAAGGTTCTCTTTTCATGATTTACTCATTTTCGTAGAAGGATTCACCATTTACTCATCAAGGGCCAAGAGGTATAGACCGGTTGATTACACCCTTGTCCTTACTGAGACTCCCATCTAGAATGAAGTTCACAAGGAAATGGTACGTTTTGGATAATTTAGAAACACAGAAGAATAAATGTGTTGTCCTTAGACAATCAGGTAACCCCCTGACCTATAAGCACTGTTTTTAGTATTCTGCTACTTTTCAGTGCTGTAAATAGAAATTAATTAATTTGGTATTGAAATTTTATAATTATCAATATTTTAATTTTTTAAAATAGAAATTAATACACAAGGCCTGGATTTTAAACCTCTTATAAGAGTTACAAATGCATTTCTTTTAAATTAATCTATTTATATTAAAGCCCATAAACAGGGGGTTTCCTGAGTTTTACTCAAATTTTTCCAAGGGTGTGTTTAGGTAATTGTCTGAGAATTGATGTTTTAAGTATTTTCATAGAATTATAGACTATTGTTGTAATAGCGAATACGTTATAAAGCATCTCTGCATCAACCACTAATTAGCTTCATTATAGCCTACAGTTAACGCCTGTGAATAACTTATGTAAATGATGAAACTCTAGTATTTTTTTCTGAATTTCCTGACAACGAGATTAGAGAGTAATAAATGTGGCAAATTTCTGACAGCAGGTACGCGTCTTTGCTGCATTTTAAGAAAAGAATAATCCAAATACAAGAATTTACTTAGCTTGGAGGCTTTTCCTTTCCCCAAAGCTTTGAAAGTACAACTGAGAAAAGCAGCTAAAAAGAGCTTCCAGCTCGATTTGCATGTTAAGAACAAAGAAACAAATGAAAATGTGACTATTGTCTTTACCTTCCCCAGACGGCGCGCAGTTCCCTTCGACAATCTGCTCGTAATGAGGGTTAATAGCTGCCTTTGAGATATTAATGGGAAATGTCACAGACAAGGGAGATATCACTGATTCTAATGAAGCACAGGAAGACGAAAAGAGAAAAAAGGAGCAATAAGTAAAATCTGCACAAATAAAAGGATTTTAACTAGTTTCTAAAATTTAACCCCATAGATGACGCTGACATAAAATCTGATGATAGAAGTGCTTTGCCTGTCTATTTTCTAAGGCAGTGGTTCTCAACCTTCCTGATGCCATGACCCTTTCATACAGTTCCTCATGTTGTGGTGACCCCCAACCATAAAATTATTCTCGTTGCTACTTCATAGTTGTAATGTTGGTATTGTTATGAATCGTCATGTAAATATCTGATATGCAGGATGGTCTTAGGTGACCCCTGTGTAAGGGTCATTCGCCCCCCAAAGGGGTCACGACCCACAGGTTGGGAACCACTGCCTAAGACATCATTTGCCAGCAAGGCTGGCAGTTCCTTTTTTATTTGCATTGATGTGGCATAAAAAAAATCTCTTGACTTCAACTTATACAGGAAGTAAAAGGAGCTCTTTCATAGGCTCGAAGGCCAAGTAAATCATTGGGTGTGTTGCAGGTTCCAAGGAGAGAAACTCCAAACTCCCCAGCACACCAGTGGCTAATGATATACAGAACAATGCGATGCTTTCAACGAGACTCATCTGCATATTGACCAGATGTTTGGAAAACTTCACGTTTAAATCAGTTCTTTTCATAGTAATCGCACCATTGACTGCCTTTCTCAATGCTCACCTTTGGGTTAAACTCATTTTCAGAAAAGCTGAGGCGGGTGTTACGGCTCCTGCGTGCACACTCTGCCGTTTCTTCACAGCTGAGGGCTGCGTGCAGCGGGGTCGGGTCTGCAGGGCCGTCTGATGACATGAACGACGGGCAACTGAGCGTCAGGGGGAGGGGGACAGGTATGAGGCTGGTACGGACGTCGGATGGCAAGCAGGCTTCTCTTTCTAAGGGCATCCCCTGGGCATCACACTGGAAAGGCGGCCATGCCAGCTTCCCAGGAGCGAGACGAGGCCAGGTTTCCCCCAGGACAGGGCGGCGTGTGGCTGAGCCCGGGTGGCTAACCGACCCCTGAATGATGCAGAGCTGACGAGCAGGCTCCGTCTCAGATCCGAAGCAGCACGCCCAGCAAAGGTTCTTCTGTGATTTGGTTTATTCAACAAGAAGAAGAAAAACATGGAGGCTGTGCTTGGCACAACCGCTGTCCGCATATCGATGCCAACTTTCACCACACACATACAGCCTCTCGAGCAAGGACTGGTGAGGTGGCTGGTCTGGAAACTGCATTCCATTTTAACCATATATTTTGGTTTAGGAGCGAAAGAAACCCGATTTCTTGTCCATGGCCGTCTTCTTTCTCTCTCTCTCTAATTTTCAGACATGTAGAACATTCCCAAAATTTTTAGACAGTTAATGCTTATCCCGCGCTTAAGGAGAAATGCTTGTTTTTCCTTTAAGTGTGGATATTACCAACACAGATCAGCAGCCTCTGCTGCGGAGCTGTCAGCGCTGACGCGTCCCGGGCTATTAACATTCTATCCTAAGTGGCCGGGCGCTCCCCTCGCATTCCTGCCCAGAGGCCACTAAGCTCCCTGGGCGCTCCTTTCACTGCGATAATCCACCCCGGCCTCGGCCTCGTGACTGGTCCGGCCATTCAATGCGCCCCGTCTGCTGACGACCCTGGGCAACCACTGAGTCTCCTCCGGTTCAGGTAAGGGCAGGAGAGTCTTCGGTCAGGGATGCGCATGTGGGTGCCTCCAAGAGGTATTCCGTTCCAGGGAAAAATACAAGATGGACAACTTGTCTTTTAAAAAATGTTCTTATTGATTTCAGAGAGAGAGGAAGGCAGAAGAGACAGACAGGAGCATCAGTGATGTGTGAGAATCATTGACGGGCTGCCTCCTGCACACCCCTCCTTGGGATCGAGCTCACAGCCCGGGCACATGCCCTTGACTGGACTCAGACCTGGACCCTTCAGTCCACAGCCCGATGCTCTGTCCACTGAGCCAAACCAGTTAGGGCTGGACTACCTTTTATTGATCAACTAAGACTACTAGTAAATGTCACACTGGGTAGCAGAGCAGATGTTAAAAATACCCAAAGGGCATTTGTGTAACCGCTATGACAGCTCTACAAAGTCCCGGAAGATGCCCAAAGGCCATCATCCACCCTCTCCTGCTCCGGGCCTCCCCCAGTCGCATGCTTGGTGCAGGTTTATCACAGGCTGACCTGCCACCTGCCATTGGAGGGGTAACACGACCTTACGCATCTGTAAGAAGACCACACGGCCATTCTCGCTCACCCTGCTCAGCTAATTTACAAGGTCTCACACAAGCTCTCCCCACTGTCCTCAGCTGCGACCCTGTCTTGGCTAGGAGTCAAGGGGAAGTATGTTTTCTTATGTTGAGAATATGCCCGTCAGGCGGGATCAGTCTTATGAGACAATTGCTGACATGTTTTTTTTAAGTTAATTGGTTAATTAATTATTTTCTTCCATAGCAATTTGCTGTGTTCCTTTTCCATGACAGGCACTGGGCCGGACCTGTGAGCCAGAAGGTGAACACATTAGGCACAGATTCCTCCCTTCAGGATTTTCATGATGGAGAGATGAAATGGAAGCAGGTGAACATCGCATAGCACCTGAGGTGAGGGCTCTGAAGAGCAGACACTGCGAGAAGGGGAGCTGTGATGGAGAGATTGTGCGTGTGAATGAAATAGACTTCGAATCGCACGGGAATAGTTAAGCCTCGATGCTGTGCAGTGCTATTTGGGATTCACCCATATTTTGTCAAACTCTCAGAGTTCGATTGATTACTTAGATATGAGAAATTTACTTGTGCTGCTGGGGAACTCAGATTTGATGTTTTTCTTCACTCTGTATTCAGACTTATGTTTTTACTAAGTGTTCAAGCTCTGAGCTAAACTTCCCACTTTTATGTGTTTCTAACGGAGTCATGCAATCTCATTAAGGGAGGTTTTTGAAAACAGATAAACAATTACCTGAGTTTCATTTAGATTTAGTTCTCTCTTGAGGCACCTTGATCCATAAATCTCCCTCAATTCTGTTAATCTAGAATGCATTCCGACTCCCAGGAGGATGATAAGTAGACAGACAGACAAACAGAAGCAGGGAGAAGGGAGAATGATGTTTCAACGACTGTGACAATATTCTTCTAAATATTAGAATTCTAATGAAAAGTGTAACTCTTCCTAAGCAGACATTCTGTTTGGTACTGCCGTCACTGCAAGCAATTCTAATGAAACAGATTCCATTTTAAAATTACTTGTATTGTGACCAGAAAAGGCTGGTTTGGTGGACTCTGAGGAGCCAGGCTAATTGTGACCCAGTTAGAACAGGATGGCTTTGCTTTTATTAAATGACGTCCAAGGTTAATGTCAGACAGCATTTGTCAACCTCGTGGCTGCACTGGGAGTTGTATGCGTTTGCAGGGTGTGAGTCTGGCCCTACCATCTAGCGGACAGTGAAATAACCTCGATTACTCTTTTAGAATCCAGTGATTGTTTTTAAAAGTGATTAATCTCTTTGATAAATCCCATCCTTCCCTTCCCCCCCCCCATTTTTTTGCAGGGTAAACGACTTTCCCTGAGGAATGAATAATCTTCCAGCAATGCTCATATGTACTTCTGCCTGCCAACATTAGCCTTTTTAATAGAATTGCTCACTTAAAGACTTTTAGCCAACAGAAATATAACCTCACTTTGCTGTCCCGTGTACCAACTTTTTAATTTGTATTTCTTGAATTTTAAAAGTTAGAATGATTTATAGTCATTCACAATTTCAGTGGATTCTAATATATACTGGAAACATTTATTTATTGGTCATTAAATACATTTCTAATAATTATTGAACTTTTTCAATCTATAAATCTGTTTTTCTACTTCCAAATTCCCAGGAGTAAACTGCCACATAAGATGATTCTTTCTTCTCGGGATAACTAATTACATACAGGAAGTTATAAGGCAGCACGCACCATGTGTGGTGCTGCGATTCGGGAAAAACAGCGTTCTACACAGCTCACGTGTTGCTGTTCTTTCCCACTGATAGTCCATTTCTAACCTTCAACAATTTACAAGCAGCCTCACATGAAATCTATAAATTTTCTATGATGAAGAGATATTCTCTTTTGTGCAGGAAAACAAAACCTAATAAAAATATACTCCAGCCCTGAGCAGTGGAGTATAGAGCGTCGGCCTGCGGACCCAAGGGTCCCAAGTTCGATTCCGGTCAAGGGCATGTACCTTGGTTGCGGGCACATCCCCAGTGGGGAGTGTGCAGGAGGCAGCTGATCAATGTTTCTCTCCCATAGATGTTTCTAGTTCTCTATCCCTTTCTCTTCCTCTCTGTGAAAAATCAATAAAATATATTTCAACAAATATATACTCCAAATATCTAATCGAATCTCTGAAGGTGCTTGGTCATTTTCACCTGTAGCCTCACATCAAATGAGAGTAAAATCAATCATACAATTAAGACAAACACCCTGGAAAACTAAAATATGCTGATGCATTGATTTGAATAACATAGATACTGAGGACATTTTATTCTATGGTGAATAGTGTTTATTTTAATGATCTCTTGTCCTTGGGGTAAATAAGATATATTCTGATATAAAAAGAGTTAATGTAGATGTTTTAACAAATTAAGATGCAACATGTATTCATTCCTGGATCCAATAACCATCAATGGGATTGGGTTGTGTGCTGGGGTGTGGGCTGAAAATATACCTGAAGAGTTTCCTACCTTTTCCTCCTAATGTGAAAGACACACAGTGAAATAAGTCACGCGGACATAACGGGATTGTGCAACAGCAGAAATATGCACAATGTGGTACAAGAATTCAGTGGACGGGGCAACTTTTGTGTGGGTCAAAGAAGGTTGACGGTGGACGTAATACCTTAGCGGTCGGTGCCTTGCGAGATAACCAGAGCTCACCGGGCAAAGCTGAGTTCAAGGCGAGACATGGGGAAGTCAGGACGGAGCGCAGTGGGCAAGGGTGACGTACTCGGGGGCACAAAATGGTTTCCTGTCACTGCAGACAGTATCCTCCCTTCGGAGGGACCAGGCTTGGATTAGATCACAAAGGGTGTTTGTTAATTGATTGGCTCTAACACGGTTGGCAGAGAACCCACGTGGGGTGTTAAGTACGTATTCTTTATTAGGGTTGTCTTGTGTCCTTCGAAGTCATAACAAAGCATGAGACAACTGCTGCAGAGGTTCCATGCATGTAAGTAGATGAGATAAATATGTAGAGATTACACTCAAAGGGCAAGAAAAGCCAGTGCATTTATGTGGGCTGCAACAAGCATCTGGAAGCAGGAACCTGGCACCCCTCAGGCGTTCTCTTGTTTTCCTGGGCTGCGTTCAGTATAGATATATAATCATCTCAATCAACTAACTCAAGCTGCAAGAGCTTTGCCATCAGTCTTTGGGGTGCAGCACACAATGGGGTTCAAATGGATTCAGTAAATACTGATTGTGTTCCCTCTACGAGTTGGCAGCCAGGTCTACACATGCGGATAAGATCCACTTCTTTCCCTTGAGGATGTTATGGCCTCCCAAGGAGACAGAGCAATAAGCGGATAATTGGAAGACACTGCAGTAAATTATAAGGAAGGGACAGCACATGCCGGGGGGTTCAGAGTGGGGTCTTGCAGGAAAATCAGCTGGCCTTTTGGAGGAGATCGGGCTCAGCTTCCTCTAGAAGACGAAGGATCCATTAGCAGAAAAAGACTGTGGAAAAGCAGGAACTTCTGTGCTGTTTGCAGGAACACAAAGAGTTTGAAACTGTTCCTGTCAAGTATGAAGTGAATGCATGAGTCTGGAAAGCTGAAACAATGGAGCTGGTGGCGACCAGTAAGAGCAAAGCCTTCATCCATCTTTTGGAGCTTGGGGCTAGTACTCTGGATAATGGGGGCCTTAAGGGGCCTTCAGCAGGGGTGGGGCATGCGCAGACTTGCATGTTAAACTGATGTGGAGGGCAGTGTGCTCCTGCTCTGCAGGGGTGACGGGGAGAAGATCGCGGGCTCCAGGCTCCAGGAACAGTTCCCATCTCAGTCCGTACTCATCACTGTCACCTGCCAACCAAGTAGGTGCTGCAGAAACGGCTGTTGAGTAAATGAATGCGAAGCAACCATTTGGTGGTCGTTGGTGATGGAGGCAGGCCTACACCAGGGCAGTGGTGCTGGGAGTGAGCAACAGGGAAGGATGTAAACACAGGAGATTTTTCTAGGAACTAAGATGAACCAAAATTGGTGATTGGGTCCGAGAGGGAGAACGAGAAATGTAGAAGAATTTAGGGGGAAAAGAACATTTTGGTCGTGTTAATTTAAAAAAATTCCTTAATGGAACAGAAAAGTAGAACACGTATTCTTGCTTCTTTAAGGAGCATCTATATTCTTGCCTCTTGCACATCCAGCATTAGCAGGACTCCAAAGGGGTTACTGTATGTTACCTTTGTTGTGTGAATATGAAAGGAGACAGTGAGGTCTCCATGGGAAGACACTGCATCTCACATGTACCTCTTGAGTCTCCTACACCTAGTGCACAACACAGGATCTTATTAAGTATCTACCCACTGATGGGCATTATGGTTCCAATTTAAGTCAAAATGTTAAGTAGTAACATCTAAGGAAATAGAATTTCACTGTAAATGTGTGGTGATACATTCCTAGAATCCCTCTAAAATACTATCTCCACCCTAGCCAGTTTGGCTCAGTAGATAGAGCGTTGGCCTGCAGACTGAAGGGTCCCAGGTTCAATTCATGTATCTTGGTTGCGGGCACATCCCCATTAGGGTGTGCAGGAGGCAGCCGATCGATGTTTCTAACTCTCTATCCTTCTCCCTTCCTCTCTGTAAAAAAAATCAATAAAGTATGTTTTTAAAAAATGAAATACTATCTCCCCCACCCATCTTGTAGTTAGAATTCTCTTATTTCCCCCCCTTTTTGTATTGGGTAACTCAGCCTCACTGGCCAGTGCCGTGGGTAGATCACATCTATAATAACCTGGGGCCTACAGAAGGGAGCCAGTCCCCTCACCCTGCAGACTCCAGTCTCAGGACTGCAGCAGCCCTTCCTGTTTGCTATTGCGCTCGTAGTCCCTGCTTCCCCTGCGGCTGGTCAGGCTCCGCTCTGCTCTGTCCTATTTCAGGATGATATTCTTGAATGCACCTGAAATGCATCTTACAAAGCCTGTTCATTTACTTCAGTGCATGGATCACTTAGGGCAGGGCTGGTATTTAGGCAGGACGGGTAGTACAGGAGAATGAGGAGAAAATGACTCGGTCAAAACAGGACTTGACATTCTTTTTTTTTTTTTCTTTTTTTTTTTTTTTAATTT
>PVJC01003174.1:0-72668 GCA_004026665.1 Murina feae
CTTGGCGGCACCGGGAAGTGGGAAAGGAAGGCAGCAGGGGACGGGTGAATGGGAAAGAGTTGGCAGCCTGCTTGGTGGCTTCCCAGGTCCCTTCCGGGGATCAGGGAGCAGGAAAAGGCTGGCCTGACCACGAGGCGGGGTTTTCCCTGCTTTCTGGTGGCTGGAGGAAGATGGGCAGTAGGCAAGCTTGGGAGGCCGGCAGCACCCAGCCCTGGACACAGCTCAAAAAAGAGAACATGCAGGGGAGGGCAAGAGTCTGAGAGATCAACATAGAGGGGATGCCTGCTCCAAGCCTCCACAGTGTGCCTGGTGGCAGGTCCCCAGCAGGTAGACACACACAGGAGGACTGCTCCGAGCCTCAGATGCGGCTGGGGGCAGGTCCCCAGTGGCGACACACACACATACACACATACACACACAAAAGGCGCCTGGCAGACTGGGGCCATCATAGGACATCCACTGAGGGGTCCCAGACTGTGAGAGGGCACAGGCCGGGCTGAGGGACTCCCTCCACCCCGAGTGCACAAATTTTTGTGCACCGGGCCCCTAGTCTTGTATAAAAACCCCAAACCTGCATTTAAATATAAAGAAATAAATATAATTGAGTTAGATGTCTTTAGACTCCAGGTTATGCTGTCTTATGTAGTCCCAATAACTATAAGAGAGCCTAAACATAGGAGAAAACTCAGAATTTCTTCTATGAATAAAGTAGATATAACAGTACAAAACAGTTTATCAAATGTAGCCTCATTTTATCCCATGAAAAGTCAGCATAGTGTAAGTTTGGGAGGGCAGAATCCTGGCATTGAATCCTGGTTCCACTTGCCAGCTTTCTTATCTCAAGCAATTTACTTAACCTCTCTCTGCCTCAGTTTTCTCATCTGCAAAATGAGATACTATTAGTACAGACTTCTAAGGGTTGTTTGAATATTAAATGAGTTCTATGCATGAAAGGCACTTAGAAGAATGTCAAGCAAATACTAGTAGCACACACTCAATCAAATATTGTTACTATTATCAGCTTTATAAAAATTATTTACAATATTTTATTACTAAAACCTCTTTCACATACATCACTTTCTTTCAAATGGTTTGGAGTATAAAACCAAGCAATACCAAGCCAGATTTCGAACTCATAATATATTCCATTAACAGTGTTTTAAAACAGGGATGGGCAGTATTTCTTCACCAAACCTTTCTTGCTAGCTTCCCTATGGTCTAGGAGAGCAGACACCATGTTTATACCCTGCCTGTTTCCTCATTTTTCTTTTCCACTCAATGATTTTTCTAGAGCAGAATTTCTCCTTGGTCCTAAGAACCTCCTAGGGAAATGTGCTGAACTGTAGAGCCCAGGGCACACTCAGATTCTGATTCAGGAGATCTAGAGTAGAGCCCCAGAATCAGTATTTTTACAGCTCCCAAACTGACACTGTTATAAATGCTGCACACTCTTCTTATTGTCTTCATCCCTCCAAGACCTACGGGGGAAGGGGAAGTCTTTCAGAATCTTCCAGAACAAAGGGAGAAGGTGGCTATAGTCACAACAGCTGGAAGGCATGTATCGCATCTCTTTATCTGCTGTGTTGCCAAGCCCTCTGTCAGCACTCCATAAATAATAATCACCATGATAATAATAGCTGGAATAAGTGCACTGAAATTAAACACAGGAAAAGTGGAGCCACAGCTGGAATGTGCAGCAGCATAATGATGTGGGGGAGGAGAGCCCCACAGCGACCCCATCGCCTGTCTCCCTAACCACATGGCAAAGAGTAAGTAGTCTTCTTACACTAATGCGGATGCAAGATATTCCACAGAGAATCATCGCATGATGTTTGTGACCCTTCAGGTAATCTCACTGAGCCCAGACAGGACTAGTGTTCCTGGGGATCACTTCAAACCACATTCCTTCACACAGGCATCAAAGACCATGCCCAACCCCCGAAGTCACCCAAAGTCTCCCATCCAAAACCTGGAGATAGTCTCCCAAGCACTGTTGCTATGCTTATATCATGAGGGATACCATGCTCCTGGTGACCCCACTCAATCTAGGCAACTCTGACAATGAAAACATCATGGATGTACAGTTTTACTTTCACCTCCTGATTCTCTTTCTGCACTGTGAAACTATGTACAACAAATCACATCTTTTTTTCACAGGAGAATCCTTCAAATACTGATGGATCCCTACAAAACATTCACATCTCTGGTCCCCTCTTAACTTGACCCTACTACTTGGTTATTATCCTTCTTAAAGTATATCTGTATCTCTTAAAACTGACCACACTATATCTGTAATCATCCCCCTCCTTTTTACAGATTTGGGAAGTTAGATCCAAAGAAGTTAAGCAAGACTTCCTGAAAGTCATACACATAGGCACATGGCATATGTCATCTGCTTGGGGCCACAGCTTGGACTGAGGGTGGCCATGGAGTCCTCCTGGGGCTTCACCTTGTCTTCTCTACCCCAAAAGCAACCTCTACACCTCATCTGCCTCCTCTTTGTGAATGCTATGGGGGTGCTGGTGGTCAGGAGAGATGTTTTGTGGGCCCCTGAGAGGAATGGCCTCAGTGGGCACCAAAAAAATTCTATTTACAGCCACCTCATTTGCACAAGCAGAGGATCTGGGTGGCAGGCTGGACTCATCCAGGATGTGAAGGTCTCAGATATGCCAGATTGTTATCACTGTCAGATACAATTTCCTCCCACTGCCTCTGCCCCTCTATCAGGCCCATGGTGTCCATCTGTTTATGGAAACGGTGTGGTTCTGGCTGGGTATTTTTAGACAAAGCCTTTGTTGGGCAGGAGTGACTTCCCACCAGAGCTCCACCTGTCAGTACCATCCAGCTTCTCTTCTTTAGTTATTTGTTGTAAAATTCTAATAAATAAAAACACAAACAGGGAGCTAAAGTTCCTCAGAATGCGGTGGGTGCTGAACTTTCACCCCACCTACCCCTCCAAGGGTAGGTTTTCCTGTTTTGATTTGCTTCCATTTTTGTTTTTAGTGGGGTTTTTTCTTTTGTAGTTGTTTTTTCTTCTGTCATTGTCTGGTAAAAGAATAATATGCAGCTCCTCCCACACCCATTAAAAAATAAGCTTTATTTGAGGACTTCCTGGAGAGTGGGAAATTGCTATGTGCTTGTGACAGCTGAGTCTAAGGAGGAGGAGAGGAAATAAAATGAGAGACAAGGGGAAGAAACAATATTTCAGTGTTAATACTATTGGGTCATTAATAGGCTGTTAGTGACCAACCAATCCAAATATCATTTTAGAGATGAGGGAACTGAGGCACAACAAAGGGAAGGTAGATCATAGCTTAGAAAGCAATTCCAGAGCATAAAGTACCAAAAATTAAACATAAAATAACTAAGATATTATTATTCCTAGCTCTGTGCCATTTGGAGCATAAAATGAAGCTATAGGAATATTTGGGTCCTGATATGGACCTAAGATGGAAGGTTCTGGGGAAAGGAGATGACTTCAGGACAAATGGAGCTATAAGAAGCAGGCTGGTAGTCAATTTTTCAGAGTGTGAGTGTCATTGTGTGGGGAAGGAAGGATAGTGGCAAATTAAAACAGCCCCTTTGGGGAGAAGAGCCTTAGAAAGAAGAGGTGATAGGAGAGAGAAGAAAAGGCTAGTAACACTTAAAGATAATTTACCTCAATGCTTTAGAAATTAATTGTGTCCAGACTGAGACATTTTCATGGTGGTTTCAATTAAATCTCATCTCATTCTGAACTATGATATTAACCAAAGCTTTGGGAAATTCACTTTAAATTTTCTCTTGAAAGTTTTCTCTTGATGTATGCCTGCTTCCAAACTTCAACTATTTGTGTAGAATTTAAACAATATAAATTATTAAAGACTTAACTTGGGATGTCCTAGTTGGTACTACCCCTGCTGAATATTGAGGATATTTGGACTGGGGATGCAAACTCCCAGAGTTCTTCACTAGCCAGGCCCAACATGCACCCCTGAACATCTTCAGAAGGAGTTGTTAGGCCTGCTGCTCCAAGATAAGCAGATGGACATGGGACATGAGGGAAGCATGCATCTTACAGGCTTAAAGAAAAGTAAGAGGAGAGAACCAAAATGGCGGCATAGGTAAACACCTAAATTTGCTGCCATGCACAACCACATTAAAACTACAACTAAAAGACAAAACGAATACAATCCAGAACCACAGGAAGGCTGGCTGAGTAGAAATTCTATAACTACAGGACAGAGAAAGTGCATTGAATCCAGAAGGAGGTGCAGAGGTGCGGAAGAGTGGAGGTATGGAGGCACGAGTGAAAGGGGTTGGCAGCTAGGTATATTGTTGTCTTTTTCAATTAGGAGGGAGAAACAAGCTCCTGACTGCTCTGAACTCCAGTTCCAGGTGAGAATTTGGGGACCTAGACTCATATGGAGAAAAACTGGACTGTCTGGCATCGGGCCAGAACACGAGGGCAGCTTTCTTGCAGAGGTGCTTGCAGTGGTCATTGTTCCTGCATGGGGCCACGGGACACAGCAGAGCAGACTGGCAGCCATTGCGGTTTGCTCTGCTCTGGCGATTCCCTGAGATGCTGCCCCACCCAATTTACAACTCCACCCAACCTATGCACAGAGGCTTTTGCATATGCATGGCCTAACCTTTCTCTGCCTAAATACCTGGGCAGACTCAGTGAGTGCCAAAGCCCCACTGAAGCAAGTCCTGCCCCATAAGGGTGTCTCCAGCACAGAAGTTATCTCACTGTAGACACAACTGGTCCTCACAGCCAATTGGCCTAGAGGTCAATTCCACCCAGTGATACCAACAGCAATCAAGGCTTAACTACAACAAGACGGTATACCCAGACCACAAAAGGGTGTACCAAGAGTGTGCACCTCAGGTGATTGGGGAGGCTGAGACACTGGGCCCTGTAGGACACCTACCACACAAAGCCACTCTATTGACACGGGGAAGCAGCCAAAATGTGGAGACAAAGAAACAGGTCACAAATGAAAGAAATGGAGGAAAGCAAACAATTGAATATAGAATTCAAAACCACAGTTACAAGGTTACTCAAGAATCTTCTAGCCCTAGCCGTTTTGGCTCAGTGGATAGAGCGTCAGCCTGCAGATTCAAGGGTCCCAGGTTCAATTCCAGTCAAGGGCATGTACCTTGGTTGCAGGCACATCCCCAGTAGGGGGTGTGCAGGAGGCAGCTGATCGATGTTTCTCTCTCATCGATATTTCTAACTCTCTATACCTCTCCCTTTCTCTCTATAAAAAATCAATAAAATATATTTTTTAAAAAAATAATCTTCTAGAAACTTCTGAGAAATATAGTGAGAACCTCAAGGATATGAAAAAGGACCAATTATAAATTAAGGATACACTGAAATAAAGAATAATATACAGAAATTCAAGAGTAGACTAGAGGATCCCAAGAATCAAGTTAAAGATTTGAAATATGAGGAAGCAAAAAAACAAGTAACCAGAAAAACAAAAGGAAAAAACAATAGAAAAATATGGAGATAGTGCAAGGAGCCTCTGGGACAACTTCAAGCATAACAACATATGAATTATAGGTGTGCCAGAAGAAGAGAGAGAGCAAGATACTGAAAACCTATTTGAAGAAATAATGACAGAAAACTTCCCCTAACTGGTGAAAGAAATAGACTTACAAGTCCAGGAAGTGCAGAGAATCCCCAACAAAAGGAACCCAAAGAGGATCACACCAAGACACATTATAATTAAAATGCCAAAGGCAAAAGTCAAAGAGAGAATCTTAAAAGCAGCAAGAGAAAAACAGTTAGTTACCTACAAGGGAGTACCCATACAACTATCAGCTGATTTCTCAACAGAAACTTTGCAGGCCAGAAGGGAGTGGCAAGAAATATTCAAAGTGATGAATAGCAAGAATCTACAACAAAGATTACTCTACCCAGCAAAGCTATCATTTAGAATTGAAGGTCAGATAAAGAGCTTCACAGATAAGAAAAAGCTAAAGGAGTTCATCACTGCCAAACCAGTATTATATGAAATGCTGAAGAGTATTCTTTAAGAAGAGGAAGAAGAAGAAAAAGGTAAAGATAAAAATTATGAATAACAAAGTGACAACAAATACATATCTAACACCAAGTGAATCTAAAAATCAAGTCAATAAAAAAACCTGATGAACAGAATAAACTGGTGAATATAATAGAAGCAGGGGCATAGAAAGGGAGTGGACTGGCAATTCTCAGGGGGAAGGGAGAGTGAGGGATGTGGGAAGAGATTGAACAAAAATCTTATACCTATGGATGAGGACAGTGGTGGGGGATAAGAGCATGGGGTAGGGTGGGAACCTGGTGGAGGGGAGCTATGGGGGGGCGGGAAGAGGAACAACTGTAATAATCTGAACAATAAAGATTTATTTAAAAAAAAAAAAAAGAAAAGTAAGAAGGATGCCTAACTTGGGAATCAGGAGACCTGACTCCACATCTGGTTCTGGAACTATTAGTCATATGCCCACAAACTATCACTTCTACTCTCAAGCAGAAAATTGCCAAGGAGGGGAATGGGGTGAAAAGACCCTGAGATTTCCATCACTAATAGAGTACATCTCAGGGACAGGGTCAAGTACTAAGTAAGTTCGCCCACCTTTCTCAGAGGATTTACAGGTACATTTCTGAGCAAGCCAAAGAAGCTTTACCACATAAAGGAAGTGCATGAGCTGCCCTAGATCTCCAAATTCCCTTCTACTTTGACCCAGGAGCTAAACTTAGAGAGGGGTCACCTGGGCATTTTCTAGAAACCAGTAGAGCCACTGCCCAATGGCTGGCCACCCTGTCTATATGTTCTCAAACAGTAGTAGTGCTTACTAAAATGCAGATCCTTGGGCTGACTTTGAACTTACAAAATCAGAATTTCCAATGGAAAAACCTTGTAATCTGCATTTTAATAACTTCGCTTAGGTAATTCTGATATAAAGTCCTATTTAAGAACTCTAGCTCCAAAGAATACAAAAGTACATTGCCATCCTTCTCTCGTCTGGAAAGTACAAACAGCTGGTTGACTGTGGGTTGGCCATCTATTACCTAGCTTGAGAGCATCCTGCAGCTAGGCCCCTTAAAAGTGCTATGGCCCAAGCAGAAACCAATATAGTCCACCATAGGGACATGCAGTAGGTAGAGAACAAATGAGAGAGTGGGGGAGACAAACCCTCAGACCAATAATTAAAATCCAACTCAATGTTAAAGGTATAATGAGAAATGGTAAAATATGATTGGCCATTAGGGAAAGCAGTATAGTAAGGAGCAAGAGGAAAGAGTATGGCCTTCAGAAACAGCCTGGGTTTGAATCCCACTCCATCATTTACCATCTGTGGATTCATATGGGCTTCAGTTTTCTATTTTTGTAAAGTGGATTGAATACTTAGAAATTCATGAAAATGAAATAAATTATTGGCACAGAATAGAAACTTGGTGACTTCCAGCACCTTCATTATTTCCCTTAAACGTTACTAATGACACACTGTCCTCCAGGATGACATAGAGATAAAAATGATATCTTATCAGGACTATTGGTGAGTCCAGTTCTCAGGGATAATAACGTATCTAGTTGTCTGAGAAAAGAGGATTTCATTTTATTTCCCATTGTTAGGCTGAAAATAAGAATCCATCCTCTGGGGATCTTTGGGGCTGTTTTTTGTTTTTGTTTTTGACTCTTCAGAGAGTTATGGACCCCTGAAAGTGGCATGTCCTGGAAACAGAATGCTTGCTTTTCCAAATAAAGTGGCAGTGGAGTCCTTGAGGTTTCTCCTTCTGACAGAAGGATCCAGAATGGTCTGGGATAAAGGCCAGCATCTCTTGTCTGAGGACATATCAATCTAAGATGCCAGGACAAGTGATGGTTGTTTGTTTCTTCTCTGTCAGCTGTGTCTAAACACCATTTACAAAGTGCTTTCCCAAGCAGGATCAACAGAGTGATGATGTCAACACAATGGTGGCAATGACCTCTGAAAGATTCTCCCTCACCTCCTCCAAATATTTGCTCTCAACTATTACCTTCTCAGTGAGGCCTACCATGACCTCCCCATGAAAACTGTAATCTGTCCACATTCCAGCATTCCCCATCTTCCTTATCTTACTCCCTGTTTTAAAACATTCTTTCTCATATGCAGCAGCCATGAGAACATATGCTCAGACCTCCAACTTCAGGCCACATTGTTGGCCTAAGCTACAATGATTTTAAATCCATCACTGAGTTAGAGCTGAGACCACACCTTCTGTAGGCTGTTCCCAGACAGTGACTGAGTACATCAAAGACTCCTGATGTCTAGCTTTGGCCAAACCAGGATGTCTCCACCCAACTTTCTCGCCCTCTCTCTCTTCACTAAGGGTCAGACTTGCATGGTCGTCTATGGTTCCTCCAAGCCTTCTCTGGCAGCCTTTCTACTTTCTTTCACACAGTCATTTCCTCTAAGGAACTCCTTGAATGTTGACTTGACTTGGTGTTTGCTTCTCAGAAGACCCAGGCTAACACCATATAGCATTTATCTATGAACATGCTAAATCCTTTGCTTATCATATTTATTTTATTTTCCATCTCCATCCATACACAAGAAGGAAGGATTATTTAAACTATTCTATTTATTGGTATATCCCAGGTATCTAGAAGGTAACACATAATGAATAGTAGTTTTAAAATAATGCCTGTTTATAGATGGGAAAATAAAGCTCAGAGAGGTTAAGTGACTTCCTCAAGTGGCTCAGCCTATAAGTGGTAAAGCTATATTCAGAATCATGACCTTCTGACTCCAAAGCTCTGATCTTTCTCTCTTTGCTCATTATCACCAGTCCTCTTTTCCTCTCCTCTCATCCACCTCTCTGTTCTCCATTTCTCTTTGTTTCTCTACTTACTGGTTTTTCTCCTTGTCCCTTTTTTCAGATGTTATTTACCTCTCATGTGTTCAGTCTTCATGGTGTGTGGTGTGTGTAGTGTATGTATGTGCGTAATGTGAGGAATATGTATTGGGGTAATGTGTGTTTACAATGTGACTGAGATGGACTGCTGCATCAATATTACTCAGGGATGTTGGATTCAAAAAGGGGAGGAGTTGGGACATGAATGGAAACTAAAGGCAGCCATGAAGGTATAGAACTGAAAGACTTCATAAGGAGGTGAGAAAAGAGAATCTGTAGAGCAAATGCCACAGATGGGGGTTAAATGACTAGGACCCAATCCTACTAGTCACCGACTTTGTGACTCTGACCCAGTCCCTTAACCCCCTTCACTGTCATAATCTCCACATTAGGAATTCCAGCTCAATGTTCTCCTCAGCAACAAAGACCAAACAAATGGTGCGTGGGAAAGCACTCTATAAGTAGGAACAAATGTGAGCACCCTTAAGGAAGGACAAGCAGACACGGGTCATGAGACCCATGGCCAGGTTTGCAGTTTCGCTCCCATTCTCCTTTGGCCCCTGGGTGCTGCTGCCCATCTGAGTGGTTATAAAGAGGAACTGCCTTCAGTCTATGGTATTTGGGCAGCAACGAAGAATTTCCAGACAGTGAATGTGGGAGAGGTGATAGAACAGGTGCCGAGGAAAGGCTAGGGAGTCACCTTCCTGGTGTGTGGGATCAATCTCCCTGTGTCTAGGGTGATTTTCACAAGGTCTTGAGTACACACCTGGGAAGAGAGACTCATTAGGCTCAGGAGGACAGGAGACAGTAGATGGAGCCCGGAGAGGGGAATAGTGGGCTCAGTGTTGCCTGTAGGAAGAGGCATCAACTGTTTCAGACACTGTGCCAGAGCCAAGAGGGGCTGAAGGAGAGTTGGCACAGTCCTGCTTGAAGCCCTCCCAGCTTTGAGACTCTGGCTCTTGAGCCTTTAGGAGGGATAAATGGGGAGAATGTGGAGATCTGGTGTCCTGACTTCCTTTTTCCAATCATATACTATGATAAAAGGCAAAATGGGGTGATAGTTTTACTTTGTGCATTCTGTCCTGCCTGGTGCAATATCCATCAAAGGGCCCACAGCTGTGGGGTAGCAGAAACCTTCTGATGCAGCAGAAAATGTTCTTTCTGAGCCTTGATAACAGCCCCAAGAAGTCTCTACTGATTTTCATCACTGGAGTGCTCCACTAGTTCCAAGACTGGAGTGCTGGAAGTCAGGGAGACTAATTGAAAACTCTGCCAATGACTTGATAAATGACATGGAAGATGGGCAAATGAACTTGTTCTCTCCAAAAAGGAGGCATAAGAAAGGGGAACAGGGAGGGCAATGATGCCTAGGCCACTGTGGAGGTGCTCAACATATCCCATGGTCCTCACAACCTGTGCACAGGTGGAATTCTCTAAGGTCAGAACCCTTCATTACTACTGTAGGAGTCCTCGCTTACTTGCAGGGCTGGGATGAAGAAGGAATGAGATCGAGTTTGTGAAAACACTTTGAAAGTACTTTTGAAAGGTTCTGTGCAAGGTGAGTTATCTTCAGCATTATAAAGTCTGGTGCCATGGGGCTCAGAAGGAAGTTTTCTTCCAAGTTGTCATAGGGGAAACAACCCAGGTAGGCCGGGTGACCCCAGCCTGCCTTTAATGCTTATTTAATGAACATTGCATTTCTTCGAGTCAATTTCTTCACCTGTACAATGGATGGAGAGACAGATAATTTGGAATATCTCCTGGGATTCTGTTCACACAACCCCAGATGCAAGGGGCTCAATTCCATACATTCTCTTAACTAGTAGCCTCATGTCTTCGGCTATTCTTATCTTCACTCTAGATTGGGGATGAAATATCCAGACACACAACCTGCATGCCCCCTCCCTGCTCACTCTCCTATACTGTCTGCCCAGTTTACTCCAATGGAATAGATAACAGAAAATAGAAGGAAAATTTCTTTCTCCAGCTTTACATTCTCAAGCACACTCCCTTAGGGCCCTCAGGACATCTAAGCCTCTTTCTTCTCATATGTGTCTCCTCTGATGGTGAAAATAAAATCAATAGCTCTATGGATCTGGGGCAGTGGGAAGCAGGGAAGTGGCACAATGCACTCAGTTCAGGAGAACATGGGAATGCTCACTGCCCTGGAGATTAATTCAAGCAGCTGTTGATGAGGATCTGAGAGGAAGTCTCAGCAAGTTCACCCACTCTGCAAGGCACTGCCTGGCCTGGCCCAGTGCTCACACTTCTTGGATGTCAGCCAGGCCATCCAAGCCAGACCAGTACCAGAGAAAGGATAGCAATGGAGCCAAATATATCTTGAACCTGGAAGGATTTAATTCCACTGAGTCATAAACTCATGGAATTCCATGAGTTCTTAGAGTTCGGTCTTGCTCAGGAATTTCTTCCAGTTTCCATGTCTGCTCATCCTTCTGCCATTGCTTGATCATTTTCATTGACAAGGTGTTCACTATCTCATAAAACAGCCTGTTCCATATAGGGACAGCTCTGGATGATAAACATGCCTGTATGGACTGAACAAAAATTGCCTTCAAGGAACCTAAGAAGTGTCTTCTGGGGTTTTATAAAATTACATGTCTACTTGACCACTGTCTCCTTTAGCTCTATAGCTGTGTCATAACTTGTGACTGGGACAACACTTCTCTATAACTACACTTGGCAGCTCTCCAGGAAAAATGTACAAAAATAAATAACAATAGAGAACCCTAAAGGGTCCTGTGGCTTAGGCATTCTAACTCCCTGAATGATAAAGAAACATTAAGTGATAAACTCCTTAAACCTAAAAATTGGTCACAGCACCCAGCCCCATGCTCTTCTTGTCTTTCTGTCCTTATCTGGGTTTTGCCCTCGCACTTCACTCAGAGGAAGCCATCAAGCAGGTGAAGTAATAGAGGAATGAAGTTCTGAGTCATGGTCACCTCAGTCTGTTAAAAACAACAAATGAAGTAAATAGCCATGTGACCTTCATAAAGTTGGTGCTCCCCCTCTGTCACTCTTTGACTCCTGTCCAGTGGCCATCCATGGGTTTTAACCAATCAGGATCACAGTGTCTGAGAGATCCTCTTATCATCTCATTGGGAAGACATGAGAATCACTGAGTTCCTCTCTGGAAAATTATGAGTCATCCCATCTCTTCCACCTCATCTACATAAAGCCTTGGGATTAAGGTGGTCTCAGATCTCTGTGAGAAGGTCTCTAGAGAGAAAATCAGGTCTTGAGTGACATTCCAAGGTCCCTACACTGTGAAAATGATAGCAAAGGGGACATGCGACATGTTACTGGGAGGGCTCAGAAGGAGGACAGCCTCTATAGGTATCTTGGAGACCCGCTGGGTGCATTATCAGCCAGCATGGATCAACATATGCCATTGTAAAGCAGACAGCAGGGATTGGCAAATCCAAAGCCCCATAGTGACCTGGAGGCCAGCATGACACAGCACCATGCTTTCTCGTCAAAATGTCATGAGGGCATGGTTCACCGGATGGCGGCTTGATTTGCAGATCCTGGCTCCTGCTGGGACTCCTCCAGAGATGCAAGTGCAAAAATGACTCAGGCCAAAGAGAGTATTTTCATGTAAGCAGCCTAAACTAGATTCCACACAAATATTATCCAGCTCATTTCCCCAGGTTTTCCAGCTATTCCTAACCTACCTCACCACATATACTGAGGGACACCCACCTTCTCTGAGGCCCCACCTTACAAGAAGATCCATTTTGCCACCATGAAGAGGAGCGTCCCAAAAGATGAAGCCAGTGCTGAAGTGAGCAAAGTGAGAGAAACAGATTCTCAATGTCATTTGAGTGATTGATGCAACTATAACTTAAGTAGCTCTTCCTCTGATCTTTAGGTCACTGGGCTGGAAGGAAAAAGGGTTGATACTGATCCAAACATTCTTCCTGGCACCTCTGTGTCCCTTATGAAGTGTGAAAAAAGCAATCCCTCTCAATAGGAAATCATTAAATAATCTGAGTCACCAACATCAGCTCCAGCAAATTAGAGAAAAAACCTCCTAAAAAGTAGAGACTGTGGGAGGACAAAGTGCATTTTGGAATATGCTATTATGTGTATTGGGAGAGGAGGTTTTTGTTTAATAATACAGGTAATTTATAAATATACCATTCTAAAAAATTTTTAATGTAATACCAAAAAAAAGTGTTAAATCCTAAAAGTCCCCTAAAAGTCCCCTTAGGTTCTATTTTACCTTACTTTGTCAATCCTACTGCTTTCCTTAGAGGTCACTTTACTGCATATCCTTCCACAATTTTTTTTTCTATTTGTATAAATGCATATTCACATATACACAGAAAGTTTATTTTCCTTCTCACATAAATAATGTAGCAAAAATCATGTCAAAATATGTATTCATCACATCATGACTTAATCCTCGGCATGTAGCAAGAAAATATTTCCCAGCTTTCCTTGCAATTAGGTTGGGAACATGTAGCTGAGTTGTAGTCAATAGGAATGTGAGTACAAGTCACATGTCACTTCTGGTCCAAGAGTTATGACTAAGAATGCTTTCACCTTGGTGACTCTGATTCATCCCATGGCTAAATGGAATTATAAAATGAAGGCAGCATGAGTTCCAGGTCCCCACTTGGAAGAAAGTCACACCAAAGAGCCAACTGACCCACACCGGACCATGATGTGAGCAAGAAACTTAGTCATATTAAGTTTCTGAGATTTGCTGTTACTTAAGAATAGCCTAGGCTGTTCTGACTACTACAAATAAAATTTTACTCTATCTATTGTTCTGTGTTTTTTTCTTCTTAAGGGTATGTATATATAAGTCATTTATCTTCTCCTCAACAGGATAACATAAAGTCATTGTGAGGAGATTAGTGAGAACACTGAACATAAATTCTCTGAAACTCTAGAAACTCTTTTTTTCTTCCTCTCTTGCATGTCTTCCTTATAGTACCAACTCATGTTCCACAGGAGGCCTGAAACTTTGCAAACAGAATAGATCCTATGCTTTGTGGTGTGCTAAGAAGTCTTCTTTGTCCCTGTAATGTATTTTATGTTGGACCATCACAGGACAAAAATATGCTACCAAGAGGATTTATAGCCCCAGAGGTCAATCCAGAAACACTGCCACCCAGAGGCTGAACAACAAACTGACTCTTCTGGGAAACAAAGAAATACTGCTGGCTTTAAAATCAGGACTGTGGTTTACAATATGGAGGAGCTGTGTATCACAGGGAACTTTAGACCTCTCCTAAATACCTGACAGGACAAAGGAGTGCAAAACAGAAGAGTAAAATAAGTGAATGATCCTCACCACTGCACATTTTTATTTTTTTTCACCTTTTACTTAAGAAACTAAATTTTTTTCTTTTTTCCTCACTTGATTTTACTTTTTTAATTATTACATTTTTATTTTTAATCAATATTATTACTACTACTTTTTTACCTTTTTTGGTGTAATTTTATTTTCTCTATTTTATTTTGGGATTAGTGTTCTACATTCTATTTTCATTTTTCCTTTTAGCATCATTTTACTCTATCTCAACCTTACCTTTATGCCAACACTCTCTTCTTCACTTTTCTCCTTTTGTTGTCCTGTTTCTCTTACCCTATTCCTGTTTTATATTTTCCCTACTCCCTCTTTTTACCCTATTTTAAAATTTCACCCTACTTATATATCTAATTTCCAATCCCCTACTCTAAGTCCATACACACCTCACTCTTCTCTTTCCTCACTATCCAAATTTTTTTTCTTTTTTTTTTTTCTCTCTCTGTTGCTTAGCTGTTGTTAGCTTGATTGTTGATTATACTGGGGTTTTTTAATGCTTGTTTGTGAGATTGTTTCACTTTTTTGTTTTGTTTTCTTCGGTTATTTATTTATTTATTTATTTGGGTATTTTGTTGCCTCTGTTTTCCCTCACCTCGATTGAAATTAGTGGTTGTTTATAGTTTGCATTCATCTCTAGGTATCTGTTCCTGGCATTCATTGAAATTAATGGCTGTTCTATAGGAATCTTCTCCCCATATAGTTTCTTCCCCTCATCTATTTTCATTTTCTTTTCTCTGTTACTTTTTTTCTTTTCTTTTCCCTTCTCCCAATTTTGTTTTTGCACTCCCTTTCTTTCCCTTTTCCCCTTTTTCATTTTCTCTCCCTCTTTCCCCTAATTCTCTTTTCACTGGTGGTCACCTTTATTTGGGGTTATTAGTATCATGAATACATCTGTGCTCAGTACTTTGTGCATTGTGCCTTGTTGTGCTGTATTTTATGCCTTTAAATCAATGCAGGAGAGAGAGAACACATAACCAGACACCCAGAGAAGAGAGATCATGGGGAGACAAAGAAACAGCCCGCATATGAAAAAGAAACAGGCATCACCAGAAAATGAAGTAAATGAAATGGAGGTAAGCAACCTGTCAGAGAAGGAGTTCAGAGAAATCGTCATAAGGTGGTTGAGAAGACTGGAAGACAAATTCAACAATATATGTAAGAACCAAGAGGAAATAAAGAAGAACCAAGAAGAAATGAAAAGTGACATCACTGCTATAAATAACTCAATAGAAAGCATCAACAGTAGACTAGAAGAAGCAGAGGACCACATCAGTGAGCTAGAAGACAAGGTAGGAAAAAATACCCATGCAGAGCAGCGCCCATTTACCATCGCACCAAAAAATTAAGATACCTAGGAATAAACTTAACTAAAGAGGTAAAAGATCTCTACTCAGAAAACTACAGGACATTGAAAAGAGAAATAGAGGAAGACATAAACAGATGGAAGAAAATACCATGTGCATGGATTGGTAGAATCAATATCATTAAAATGTCCATACTACCCAAAGCAATTTATAAATTCAACACACTCCCCATCAAAATACCAACGGCATATTTCACAGACCTAGAACAAACTCTCCAAAAACTCATCTGGAATTTTAAAAAGACCCCAAATAGCTGCAGCAATCCTGAGAAAGAAGAACAAAGTAGATGGGATCTCAATACCACATATCAAGTTGTATTACAAAGTCACAGTGCTCAAAACTGCCTGGTACTGGCACAAGAACACACATATAGATCAATGGAATAGAATAGAGTACTCAGAAATTGACCCAAACCAATATGCTCAATTAATATTTGACAAAGGAGGCAAGAACGTACAATGGAGTCATGACAGTCTCTTCAATAAATGGTGTTGGGAAAATTGGACAGATACATGCAAAAAAATGAAACTAGACCACCAACTTATACCACACACAAAAATAAACTCAAAATGGATAAATGACTTAAATGTAAGATAGGAAGCCATAAAAATACTAGAGGGATTTAAAATCTCAGACTTATGCCAAAGCAATTTCTTCACTGATACAGCTCCTAGGGCATTGGAAACTAAAGATAAAATAAATAAATGGGACTACCTCAAAATAGAAAGCTTCTGCACAGCAAAAGAAACCATCAACAAACAACAAGAAAGCCCACTGCATGGGAGAACATATTTGCCAATGTTATCACCGATAAAGGTTTAATCTCCAACATTTACAGGGAACTCACACAACTTAACAAAAGGAAGATAAACAATCCAATCAAAAAATGGGCAAAGGACCTAAATAGGCACTTTTCAAAAGAGGACATTCAGAAAGCCAAGAGACCTATGAAAACATGCTCAAAGTCACTAATCATCCAAGAGATGCAAATCAAAACAACAAAGAGGTACCATCTCACACCAAATGACAAGTCAACAAACGACAAGTGCTGGAGAGGATGCGGAGAAGAAGGAACCCTCGTGCACTGCTGGTGGGAATGCAGACTGGTGCAACCACTATGAAAGACAGTATGGCATTTCCTCAAAAAGTTAAAAATAGAACTCCCATTTGACCCAGTGATCCCACTTCTAGGGATATATCCCAAGAAGTCAGACACACCAATCAGAAAGGATATATGCATCCCTATGTTCATAGCAGCACAATTTACCGTAGCTAAGATTTGGAAACAGCCTAAGTGCCCATCAGCAGAAGAATGGATTAAAAAGCTGTGGTACACCTACACAATAGAATACTATGCTGCTGTAAAAAAGAAGGAATTCTTACCATTTGCAACAGCATGGATAGAACTGGAGAGCATTATGCTCAGTGAAATAAGCCCATCAATGAAAGAAAAATACCACATGACATCACTCATTTTTGGATAATAAAGATCATTATAAACTGATAAACAAAAATAGATACCGAAGCAAAGCAGCATCAAACAGACTGTCAAACTACAGCAGGAAGGCCAGGGAGGGTTGGGAGGGAGGGAAAAGAGATCAACCAAAGGACTTTTATGCATCCATATAAGCATAACCAATGGACCCACTGGAGGCCGGGGGAAGGTTAAGGGGGAAAAAAATAAAAGAGGAATATGTACTATTCTTTGTAATATTTTAAGCAATAAAAAAAAAAAATATGCTACCAAAAATATACAGCCATCCCTCAGTAGTTGCATGGGATAGATTCCAGAACCCCTACAGACACCAAAATCTACAGATGCTCAAGTCTCATATATAAAATAGTGTAATATTTGCATAAAACTTATACACACCTTCCCATATATTTTAAATCATCCCTAGATTACTTATTAATACCTAACACAATGTAAATACTATGTAAATAATTGTTATGCCTTTTTGTTTAGACTAGAGGATAATGATAAAAGAAGTCTAAACATGTTCAGTACAGATGCAACTATCATAGGCCTAACTATGTAGTACACATCAACTATAATGCAACAATTTTTTTCTGAAAATTTCCAATCCACAGTTGGTTGAATCCACAGGTACAAAACCTGCATATATGGTGGGCCAACTGTATTTCTTTGGGTCTGGAGGCTTTAAGATTTCCTACAAATACTCCAGGAAACATAACACTTTAAATCTCAACTAGTTAAGTAAAGATTAGTGATTCAAGCTGAGAACTTTATGTAAAAGGGTGTGGAATGGTGAACAAGAACATTAAGATAAGAAGGGAGGTAAAAGAAGAGCATAAAGTTATTTGATTCCTCACAGTTCTATTTCATTTATTTAAAAGCACATTTTCCCAGGATAGTGTCTGTTAAGTCTGTTGTTTCTAATTCTTGAAATAGTGGTCATCTACATGGGGAATCCCTGACAACACTCCATTAACTAGAGTGTCCAAGCAACCAGAGGCCTGAGGGATGTTCAGTTGGGAAGCATAATGATGATGAATTCTGTCCATATTGTTTATGAGTTAAATGGTTTATTGTGTAGGATGTTCTGGGTTACTCCTGGGAAACTATTTAAACAAATAATCAGCAGTTAAATTACCTAATAGTAAAAGTGTTGTCAGGTTCTTGGAAGAGAACCATGATTTAAAGTTATTCATAGATTCTTAGAATTGGAAGGAACTTGCATTATCTTCTAATAAGATTCCTTCATTACAATAGTTAGTAAACTGGAGCCTAAAGAAGTTAAGGAACTTGTCCAGGGTCAAAATTTGCATTCTTTACACATACCTTTACCACCAAAGGGCTGAAGTCATTTTCACCGCATTGACATCTCCCCGGGGTTATGGAGAAAGCACTGGAATATGATCCACAAGACTGTTTCTAGTATAGGATCTGACACTCTAAGCTTGGCCAAGGCACTTAACCTTTCTGAACTAGGTCCACTGTAAAGCTCTTAGGAGCCTGTCAGTGTTGTGGCTCCTTTATAGGGAAAATAGCTTCAGGCAGTCATTTCCTGCAAAAATTGCTATAACTTATGCTTCAAGCATAGAGCAAACCAACCCTGCCACCTCATCACAACTTTTCTTGCCAGGGAGAGAGGATAAGTGTATTTCATACTATTCCATCTCTGAGGTCATTGATCTCTCCCTCAGATATCAGCAGCTCTCTTTTGGGATGCTTAAACACTAATCAAAATGGACACGCTTGGGGATCTACCCAGCATCTCTCATCCCTCTCTTCTTTCTAGGAAGCTAGTTTTGTTCGGGTCTCTGTCCTCTCTCACTTACCAATGTGCCTTTACATGTGGGTTCTGAACTCACTGACCCAAACATGGCAATCTCATCCCTGACCAGTTCAAGAACTCAGATTTAAGCCAATCACCACCTGGCATTCCCTTAACAACAGCTATTTGTCCAGAAATTGGCAAATGGCTTAAGGTGGCTAATCAGGTTAAATGGAAAATCTTAAATTTTGTGCTAGGGAAGGATTTTTATTCCATGCTTTTCCTATCTGCCTGTGTGTGAAAGAAGAAAATGTATTGGCTCAGCTGTTGATGGCAACCATGTTGAAACCATGAGGAGACACCTGAAATAAGACTAACCCTTAGAGGAAAAGGAAGCTGAGAAAATCACAAAGAAATGGATCCAGATGAGTATATCTTACCTAGAGTCCATCTTGCCTCTAGATTTTCTCTATGTGAGATTTTTTAAAATTCATCTTTATTGTTGAAAGTATTACAGACGTCTTTTTTTTTTCCCCATTGACCCTCTGCACTCTACACCCTTACCCCAAAGTCTTCACTGTATCATTGTCTGTGTCCATGGATTATGCATATAAGCATATTAGTTATTTGGTTCACCTCTTCCCCCGGGCCCCTTCTCTCTGAGATTCATCAGTATCTTCCATGCTTTTATGTATCTGCATCCATTGTGTTCATCAGTTTATTTTGTTCATTAGATTCTACATATGAATGAGATCATGAAATATTTGCCTGTCTTTGACTGGCTTATTTCACTTAGCATAATGCTCTCCAGGTTCCCCCCTGATGCCTCAAAGGATAAGAGATTCTTCCTTGCTCTTTGCTACATCTACTGTGAGGATGAAGACCATTCTCAGCAAACAGACTGTGGACATCCCAGAAAATGTGTACATCACTCTGAAGGGATGCAGTTTTTGTGAAGGGCCCCAGAGGCACCCTGAGGAGAGACTTCAACCACATCTATGTAGTGCTCAATCTCCTTGGAAAGAAAAAGAAGAGGTTCCAGGTTGACAAATGGTGGGGAAATAAGAAGGAACAGGCCACAGTTTACATTATCTGCAGTCATGTACAGAACACGATCAAGTGTGTTACACTGGGCTTCCATTACAAGATGAGGTCTGTGTACACTCAATTCTCCATCAACATCATTATTCAGGAGAATGGTTCTCTTGTTGAAATTAGAAATTTCTTGGGCAAAAAATACATCCACAGAGTTCGGATGAGGTCAGGCATTGCTTATTCAGTATCTTGGTCCCAGAAAGATGAGTTGATTCTTGAAGGAAATGACCTTGAACTTGTATCAAATTCAGCTGCTTTGATTCAGCAAGCCACAACAGTTAAAAACAAGGATATCAGAAAATTTTTGGATGATATCTATGTTTCTGAAAAAGGAACAGTTCATCAGCTGATGACTAAGATCTAAGTTGTCCAGCTATAGAAACACCAAGATGCTGAACGATTTGTCACACTTGTTTATAAAACTATAAAGATGTATAATAAATGCCTTATATTAATTGGGGGGGGGAGATCCTTCCATTTTTAAAAAACATATTTTTATTTATTTCAGAGAGGAAGGGACAGGGGAGAGAGAGATAGAAACATCAATGATGACAGGGAATCATTGATCAGCTGCCTCCTACACAACCCCTACTGGGGATCGAGCCCACAACCCGGGCATGTGGCCTTGACCAGAATTGACCCCGGTCTGCAGGCCAATACTCTATGCACTGAACAAGTGCAGTTTCACTCTATGGACAACTAGAGCCTCTGAGACAAAAGAAAATCCATTAAGGTAGATGTACATAACCCTTCTGCCTTCAGCCCACTGCTTGGCAACACCTTGCAGAATGGGCTGAAGATGGCAATCCTTACTTTGTGCCATTCCTTTGGACCTTAGGAACATTATAAATTCCATTCCAGGGCCCTAGATGGTGCTGGAATGCAGAAAGTCATTTCTGCCTCTTCCCTAAGAACATCTGCTGGTACAGACTAGGCCAGATTTAGAGAATGGGACTCCTTGGGTGGGAAGGGCACACCAAATGCTATGCACTTTCTTTCCTCCCTCATCACTAAATATTTCAGGCAGTGGCCCCTGAGTAACAGTAAACACTGAAGGCAATCTTGTAGGGAATAAGAGATCCTACAAAATGTCATGATGGAACTTGAGAGGCCTTTACAAGCCTTCTCCTCTTCACCAAGGATGTGGGAGGTAATCACTTTGCTTTGACTCCCAAGACTCCAACTCCCTAATAGTTTTCCATTCCCTTGGGACAAGATATGACAGCATTCAGATACTTTATCTGAAAAACAGAGAGGTTAGAACAGAGAATCATTGCAGTCACTTCAGAATGCATGTTATTGGTTATAGCATTTCCTAGAAAGGAATTCATGAGACTTCTGGAATTTAAGACTTGAGCCAAATAGCCTCTCTCTGGCCTCAATGTGCTCAACTGTTCTGTAGTCTCCATGTGTTTCTCAGGGTCTACCAAAATCAGATTAGAGAGATGAAAGAATGTGAGAAATGCAGCATAATCACTTGTCTCATTTTCATATTTGGATAGTATGGAAATATTTCCTTCTTTCTATCTCTAGCTCTATCTCTACCTCTCTGCCTCAGGAGGCATGAAAAGGTGGTGACTTCCCACCCTGGTCTTCCCTCCATGTTTTATTCTAGTCTCAGCCTTTTCAGTGACTTGTGGGGCCTCCTTCCACTGGTCTCCCCAGTTGGAAAGATAGCCAAGGCCTTCAGACATTATCCCTGGCTGCAAAGTCTCCACTGGTGCTCTGGGGGTTGTCTTTCACATGTGCTTTCCTCCCACCAGGTCTCCCAACCTTGAAACAGTTGTGTGGGTCTTAAGACTAGACCTCAGCAGTTGCTGCACACACCCTATGGGTGTGTAGGTTCCCACCAGACCTTTCTGCTCCCATTAGGGATTAGGGTGGACATCAGCCCACTCCACCTGGCAGCTGACCTACCCTGGAATGCATGAGCAAGAGGGGAATGATGGTTCATGGGGCTCTGAAAAATGTCTGCTCCTCTTCCCATCCTGCACCTTTCTTTTTAGCTTAGAAGACTAAAGTTCAAGTCAAGGTCAGGGGAAGAGGGTTGCTAATAGGATTCAGATTTCAGACACAGAATGAATTGGGAGGCAATTTCTGGGCTTCTGTTTATAAACATCTTATAGGATGTTTTCTCATTCCCCAACAATCAGATTCTAAGTACCTACTATGTGCCAGGTTCTATGTCGAGGGCCAGGGCATACCAGGATGAGCCCTACAAAGCACAGAGAAAGGGGATAGACATACTAACGATGACCAATGTGCTCACAGTGGTCCACAGTACATGCAAAGGGCTATGAGAACTCTAAGGTGACCGCAGCAATGAAACACTTTAGAGATGTGTGCTATTCTAAAACAGAATAATTGGGAAGGAATATTCTCAACCATCTGGAAACAGAACCAATTTATGTATCAGACACCATTTCTAAAATTCCTATACTTGCCTAGTCTATGGTCAAGCTTCACATCTTATCTCTGTGAATGAAGTCCCTGGAACAGTACAGGATGTATGGCAATAATTGTCTTCACTATTTTATTTAGTCATCAATAAACATTGAGTAAATGCCTACTATGTACTGGGTTTGGCGATAGCATATTTTATTTATTTGATTGTAGCACCATAGGACTGCAATTTCATGAGGGCAAGAGATCAGATCTGACCCGCTCATTCTTTTTTTTCCAAGTGAATTTTATTTATTTATTTTAAAATAACTATATAAATTTCAAATGTATAATATAATTCAATATCTGTGTACTGTATTGCATGCTCACCACCAAAAGTCTAGTTTCCTCCCATTGCCATATTTTATTTTTATAAATATTTATTATCCAAATTATTACAGATGTTCCTCCCCCACCCCCCCCCACCCCATAGCTCCCCTCCACCCGGTTCCCACCTGACCCCATGCCCTTACCCCCTGCCACTGTCCTCATCCATAGGTGTAAGATTTTTGTCCAATCTCTTTCCACACTCCTCACACTCCCTTCCCCCTGAGAATTGTCAGTCCACTCCCTTTCTATGTCACTGCTTCCATTATATTCACTGGTTTATTCTGTTCATATTTTTTTATTGACTTGATTTTTAGATTTACTTGTTAGATTAAGGTGACCAGATTTTAACATTGGTAAAGCAGGACACCATTGACCAGGGGGGCTCTTTTTATTATTATTATTATTATTATTATTATTATTATTATTACTTAAAATATTACAAAGAGTAGTACATATGTCTCTTTCCAAAAATCAGGATTTTTTTACAACACCGCAGGGCACGGGACAAATTGTTAAAAATTGGGACTGTCCCGCCAAAAGACGCTGGATGTCTGGTCACCTTATGTTAGATATGTATTTGTTATCACTTTATTGTTCATAATTTTTATCTTTACCTTTTTCTTCTTCTTCCCCTTCTTAAAGAACACCCATCAGCATTTCATATAATACTGGTTTGGCAGTGATGAACTCCTTTAGCTTTTTTTTATCTGTGAAGCTCTTTATCTGACCTTCAATTCTAAATGATAGCTTTGCTGGGTAGAGTAATCTTAGTTGTAAGTTCTTACTATTCATCACTTTGAATATTTCTTGCCACTCCCTTCTGGCCTGCATAGTTTCTGTTGAGAAATCAGCTGACAGTTGTATGTTACTCCCTTGTAGGTAACTAACTGTTTTTCTCTTACTGCTTTTACGATTCTCTCTTTGTCTTTTGCCCTTGGCATTTTAATTATAATGTGTCTTTGTGCGGTCCTCTTTGGATTTCTTTTGTCGAGGATTCTTTGTGCTTCCTGTATTTGTAAATCTATTTCTTTCACCAGGTGGGGGAAGTTTTCTGTCATTATTTCTTCAAATAGGTTTTTAATATCTTATTCTCTCTCTTCTTCTAGCAGCCCTATAATTCCGATGTTGGTATGCTTGAAGTTGTCCCAGATGTTCCTTGTACTATCTTCATTTTTGGATTCTTTTTGCTTTTTGCTTTTCTGGTTGGGTGTTTTTTGCTTCCTTGTATTTCAAATCTTTGATTTGATTCTTGGGATCCTCTAGTCTACTCTTGAATTTCTGTATATTATCCTTTATTTTAGACAGTGTATGCTTAATTTGTAACTGGTCTTTTTATATTTTTTGGCATCCTCATTAAGATCCTTGAAGGTGTCACTAAGTTCTTCAGAGGTCTCACTAAGTTCCTGGGAGATTTCTAGAAGATTCTTGAGTAACCTTATAACTGTGGTTTTGAACTCTATATTCAGTAGTTTGCTTTCCTCCATTTCTTTCATTCGTGACATATTTCTTTGTCTCCATGTTTTGGCTGCTTCCCTGTGTCGATAGAGTGGCTTTGTATGGTAGGTGTCCTATAGGGCCCAGTGGCTCAGCCTCCCTAATCACCTGAGGTGGACACTATTGGTGCATCCCTTTGTGGGCTGGGTGCACAATCTTGTTGTAGATAAGCTTTGATTGCTGTTGGTATTACTGGGAGGAATTGACCTCTAGGCCAATTGGCTGTGAGGACCTGCGGTATCTATAGTGGAAGAGCTGCTGTGCTGGAGACACCCTTATGGGGCAGGACTTGCTTCAGTGGGGCTTTGGTGCTCACTGGATCTGCCTCTTGAGTGTGTCATTTATGGATGTGAGGAGTTAAAATCTGGTATCTGACCATAGGGTATACTGACTTCAGGATCTCCAAGAAGGTGTAAAGTCAGCCACTGCCTGAGGCCACCCAGCAGTAGCTACTGTGAGATCTGCAGATTTCTTCTCTTGTTTGAGGTTTGGAAGTTTTGGAGCTCTCTGACCCAGCTGAAGTTTGTTAGGTTAGGCTGCAAAAGGACAGGCCATTCATATGCAAAAGCCACTACACACAGCTTGAGTGGTGTTGCAAATTGGGTGTAGCAGGGTCTCAGGGAATCACCAGGGCAGAGCAAACAGCAATGGTTGCCAGTCCGCCATCTCTGCATCTCTGCTTCCCCGCTTCTCCACTTCCCGTGTCCCCACACAGTAACAATGATCCCCGCAAGCACCTCTGTGAGAAAGCCATCCTCGCTTTCCGACCCAATGACAGACAGTCCAGTTTCTCCCCGTAGGTCCTAGAGGTCCCCAGAGTCTCACCGGAAACTGGAGTTCAAAGCAGTCGGGAGCTTGTATCTCCCTTCCTATTGAAAAAAACAGTGTACCCAGTTGCCAGTCCATTTCATGCACCTCCGTACCTCTGCTCTTTAGCACCTCCACACCCCCTACCTAATCCCAATGCACTTTTTCCTTTCCTTCTAGTTGTAGAACTTCCACTCAGCCAGCTTTCCCGCGGTTCTGGATGATAGCCATTTTGTCTTTTAGTTGTAGTTTTGGTGTGGTTGTGAGAGACAGTACATACAGGTGTATACCTTATGATGCCATCTTAGTTCTCCCTGACTCACTCATTCTTATGTCCCCAGCTCAGACCAGTGCTCAGCACACACAGATTCTCAGTCAACAGTTGTAGAATGAATAAAAGAAATGTTGTAACAGCTATGGAGAATTACAGTCGTACTAGTAAAATTATAATTATAGAGTAGTTGTCTCTGATTTTCTTCTACTTTCCCTAACCATACAATACCCAAACAAAAATACAGATGTGTAGTGGACATGGGTAGGTAAAATGGGATAGAATTTTTTTAATTGGAAATTACCTAAGGAAAAAGAAACCTAATACCTACAATCATAGTACATATGAATCTTCTTTGTTCATCCCAGTTTCCCCTCCTACCCTATGCCTTGCTTAGCCCAGGGCCCATTTTCACTAGTCCTTGCCTACTTATAAAATTCTGGTGATGCTAGTACAGGTAATAATTTAAGGATAATCTCATTACAGAGTCTTTGCCTCTAAGTAGAGGGTGATGAAATTTAATTTAATGATTCAGCCAAACTTTAGTGGAGATATAGTTGATAGAGGTACTATACCAAATACTAGAAAATCAAATATTAATAAGACATCTTTCCAAAGAAAAAATAAATTACAAAATATAAAGTCAAGTATTCAAAGTCTAAGAAACCTCCAGAGGAATGTTGGAGATTTAGGATAAGGAAAGTTGGGAGAATTAGGACATTCTCATGGGGCAAGTGGCATTGAAATATATCTCCTTGTTATTTAGGCCTGGCATAGACTGAGGTGAGCAAGACATTCTAAGTGAAGGAAAGATGACAACAAAGATGCAAAAATGCTGGTGACATTTTTCCTTTCTGCTAGAGTTCAGCATGCACATAGGGACCAGGACAAGATGTCAACAGCAGTAACAATAATGACTAATATTTATTGAGCTCTTACCACACGGCAGATACTCTTCATTTAATCCTCATGATTGAGCAAATTAGTAATGTTACTCCTCCCATTTACAAATGGTAGAAACTGAAGCATAGAGAAGATAGGTAACTTGCCAAAGCTCGCATCTTATTTAAGTGGTGAAGCTGGGGTCATATTGAATATTGAATATAATATTAGACTGTGTTTCTCAAACTATGTTCCTGAGAATACAGGTCTTATGAAATGCCCAACCCACAAAAAAATTCTGTACTGGTCAAATAAGTTTAGGAAACCCTCTATAGTATACTGGCTCCCATCTTGGGAGAATTACCACACATTATTATATAGTAAAAGTTCTGGTAACACCCATAGTATAAAAACATGTTTTAACTTTCTAACGCAGTGTTTTCCACATGCATATAGCCAGAAACTCTGCATTCATCTAGCACTTATTGACAACCTAACACATAGAAATCTACAGAAAACTCTTGGGAAATACTGCCTTAGGACATTATTCCTCTCACTCTTCTTCTGCTGAGGAGGTACTCTCTAGAATGAATAATAATAGCTTCTATTCATTAAACACTAGGATTTTTCCAAGTGCTTTAACAAATATCATATTTTAAGCTTTCAAACTATTTTTCAAATTCCTTCCTTTTCCTTCTTTGAAGCAGAATCCTAAGCGATTGCAGTTCTAAAGGTGTATCTCAGAAAGTTAACACCCATGTCTATCTTTTTTTCAAATCAGAATGGTGAAATATTTTACTACTTAAAAAAAGAGAGAGAGAAATCGTTTTCTTCTAACAGATTTTATCAGTTTCTAGGAATTACTTAAAATGTGCTTATGAGAGTAAATGTCAAAGATTAACACCTCTCAACTCCTTTAAGAGGTCCCCTCCCAGACATTTATTCTGATAAAATTACTTTCTGTTAAGGATTACTTTACAAGAAACACAAATTAAACTAAAACATTTTAAGAGAAAATGAGAGTGTGTTTATTTTTTAATAGAGCATTTTAATAGCCACATGACTTCCCCTCTCTGAAATATTTGCTTCCAAAAACAGAGTTTTGCTTAACTCCAAGGAATGACTTGGTAATGTTGGGTTTCAGGCTGCAAGGGGACTATCTGGAGAAGTGAAGGATGTTACTTTTATCCATCACGTCACCTCCTGAAGGCAATTTCCCTTTCTATCTACCGGGTTTGTTCTGATCATTCCTACCTATTCTGTCTCCTTCTGAATTCCTGGAACGCATGGACATTGAAATTCCAAATAGTGTGAATCCTGGCTCCATCACTATCTCATTGGGTAATGTTTATTAAACTACATTTATCTCATGTTCTTTATCACTAACTAGGGGCCTGGTGCACAAAAATTTGTGCACTGGGGGGGGGGGGGTCCCTCAGCCCAGCCTGTGCCCTCTTGCAGTCTGAGACACCTCTAGGGGAGATGTCCACCTGCTGGCGTGCCTGGTCAGCCTGGGTGAGGGAATGAGGACCATTTTTAGGCTGCCCCTTCAGGGTTCGTGCACTGGGGGTGGGAGGGCTGGTGAGTGCAGGCCTGGACATTTCCCACCAGAGGGCCCACGATCGCACACCCCTGGTGGGCCCCCACCATTGAGGGGACACACCTGGCACAGAGCTGGGTGGCGAGCCAGGGGCAGACACTGGTGCAGGATCCCTCGGTGGGGCCCTGCTGCTGAGCGAACACACCCAGAGTGGAGCCGGGCAGCAGACTGGCTTCAGATGCTCTGCACTGTGCAGCATGCCCTGCAGAGGCCCCCAGGGGGCGGACGAAGGCAGCAGACCCTGGATGGGTGCCCCCGAGGAGGCCCCTGGGGCGAAGCCACGCAGCAGACCCAGGACAGCTGCTCCTGCATGCCTTGCAGAGGTCCCCGGGGTGCGGAGCCAGGCAGTGGACCCAGGACAGGCACTCCTGGAGCCAGGCAGCAGACCCAGGATGGCTGCTCCTGCACGCCCCATGGAGGCCCCGCTCTCCCGCAGGCCTGGTGGAGGCCCCCAGGGGTGGAGCCATGCAGTGGACCCAGGACGGGCGTTCCTAGATGCCTTGAGGAGGCCCCAGGCCTCGTCACTGAGCTGACACACCCAGCACAGCTGTGCCAGCCTCAGAGGCTCCCAGTGCAGAGCCACCCTGCTGGCCTCCATCTTGGCTGGGTTAATTTGCATACAGCTGCTCTGATTGGCTGGGAGGTGTGGCTTGGCTGGTGGGTGTGGCTTAGGTGTCTCGGGTGACAGTCAATTTGCATATTGCTCTTTTATTATATTAGATTATAAAATAACACTGTTTAATAACACATTGTTGACGTGAGGATAAAACTGGAATAGACGCAAAGCTTCTAGCAGCCCTCCCAACACACCAACACACCGCAGGCGCCTAGTGAGTGGAAGGATGCAGATCTCCATTTGCCTCGCAAACTGCCGTCAAGAGAGGCAGCCAGGAGCTAAATGTTACCTCAGTGACTCTAAGATCATACCTTTAAGTTGCTTTCTTAACATGGAAAAGTGGGTAAAAGCTTGTCTTTCTCCCCATAGAAACCCAAGAGGCGACTCAAGAAGACCATTGGCTCACCACCCACCACCATTTCTCTAGCACTGGGCCACATTATAGGGCACCTGGCCATTGCTTGGGAGGCACAGGGAGCACTCATTACTTCTCCTTGACAGCTTGTGGCTACAAAACCATGCAGGTGAGTGGGGCACTAGAAAAGTTTTGTGGTTTGGAATGAAGGCAGGGGGCCAGGAAACGAGCATATTCTCAGCCCATATGCCAAGTTCAGTAGCTTCAATAAAACCACCCTAACCTACAAAGTCCAGAGATCACCATTTAGAAATGGAAAACCACCACCAATAAATTATTATGAGCCGCAATATTGCTGGATTTCAAAAGGAGCTGGACAGCATGAGGTCAGGCCTGATTTCTCCCTTTAGCTGCCCCCATTTCTATTCCTTAAATGGATAAAAAAGCTATGGGTCTCAATTTGTGACTAAATGCACCAGAAGGAGGGAATGGGTTGTTGTGGCAAGTGTGACATTGCCCCAACACCCCTCTTTAATAGCTTCATCCTAAACCTGGGTCCAAAGCCCACCAATGCTGTTTTGTAACCCCAGGCTTCCCAGAGGCTGGCAGCTTTGTGGGCAAGGCTGACAGACCAGTAAATGCCTGTATCCATCCACTCCACCCCCCAACCTCTACCCTGCATCCCCCAGCCTAAGACAGTAGCACTCTTCTCTTTACATTCATCTAGTAATCTTCCACAGGTGGTCTCAGGTGTCACCTGCAACCAGAGCTTCTGTCTGGCTTTCAGGGCTTTGCACAGTCCCTGAGCCCAGTCACCCCAGGCTCCAACCAGCAAGCTGAAAGGCCTGGAATTGCAGACATGAGGACAATGGGTCTGCTGGGCTGAAAGCATTCCAGTCTCCCACATTCAGTAGGAAGGGGTGTGTGGTGGAGAAGAAAGGTCATTCATGTGGATGGCTTATGTTTTCCCAAGCCAGCATTCCTCACAAACAGCTGTGTTTATACAAAACTGGAGGACAGAAAGAGAAAGAGAAAAAGGACAGTGTCCTAGAGATGACATCATTCCTTCTTGTCTGTTCCACCTCCCCCACTGTCCACAGGAGGGTGGCGGGGAAAGTTACAGAGGCTGGTGGACGTGCTTGGTACAAGTATATGCGGTATTCATACATGCATGTGTTTATTAGATATACAATCTCCCTGCTCTCCACTCTGCCCTCTCTCCACATATCCAGAGCATCCTAATACATTTGGCTGAACATTATTTTCCCTGGAACAGCACTCTTTGAGGAAGGCTACATTTGGAAACTCATATTCCTCCTTTAAATCTCTTTAGCAAACCCCCCTCACTGAAGAAAAGCCTGACAGGAGGCAGAGTCATTAAAGTGAATGAAAATGCCTCCAAGGAGAGATTAGCCCCAAAGCCATTCTCATATCAGACAAAGGCCCCTTTCATGCAGACTCCAGTCACTGGGAGTCCTGTAAGCAGAGATTAGGGAACAAATTCTCAGAACCTAGAAGCTCTGGCTCTTCGGGAGACACGCCAATGCAACCTCCTCTGGTTAGACCTTAAGAACTCAGCTTCTGCTTAAGCTGCCCTTAGCTTCTTAAGACTCAGACTTTAAGGGAGGGGGCTCCACAGGGGCAAATATATCCCCTCTTTTCTGAGCCAGATCTGTCCCTAATATAATCCAGATGCACAAGGCCCTCACCTGTTCTTTCCCTTTGCCAGAAAATGTAATGTGATCATCCCCCAGCCTCTTGCTTCATTGTCTCGGGTAGGAAGTCCTTCCACCAGCAGTCTAGCATAGCCCCTTCTGAGCCTCAGCACCTCATCTGCAACTCTCTTATAGAGCATCTATTTTGTGTCAGGCTGAGCATTACAGGGTGTGGGTGCAAAGAGATGGTCAGAATAAGACCCCTGCTGTCAAGGCAACTATTGTTTGCTTGAGAAAGACAGATATGCTAATAGTGAGTACAATTCAATACAATGTGCGTCTATTGAAGGATGTCTGTAAAAATGTAGGAATGACATCAAAGTTAGTCTATGCTATGTCTGGAAGGCTCAGGAAAATTTCATAGGAAAGATAATACCTGAGCCATGTCTTGAAAGAGGAGTACATGTTTACCAGGTAAACTTGGGCTGTGGAATGGAGGCGTAGAGAGGAGAGAGAACATTCCAGCCACAGCGTGTAGCATGGACAAAGGCATCAAGCATGACAGAGCATGTTGCCATGAGTAGCCTCTAAGGATCCTTCCCTTGAGGAGCAGAGCAGCTGGGAAACAGTGTTAAAAGAGATGAAGTAAGAGGTAGATGGGGTAGAATTATAAAGGGCCTTGTATGCCAATTTGAGGAGTTGGAGGAAATCTAGTCTTCAAATTTCAGAGCTGCTGAGAGTTTTTATAAGCAAGGGACATTCCATAGTCAGACATGCATTTTAGAGAGATAGCTCTGGAAGACATCCAAGGTTGGAGGTAGGAAGACCAGTTAAAATATTATTTCAAGAACCTAGAGAAGAAATGGTGAGGATTTGATAAGCAGTGATGACAACATCGGGTTGGGGACAAGGAATACATATATGAGACAACCGAAAGAGGAAAAAATGAAAGTAACTGATAGATTTTGGACTTTCCAGTCTCCATAATGGCATGAACCAATTCCCTAAAATAAATCTCTTTCTGTATAAAAACACTTTCTGCTGATTCTATTTCTCTGGAGAACCCAACTAAAACAGCACATAAGTCACAATCCCAGGCTCTGAATTCTGGAGAACTCAGCCTATGATGTGAACTTTGATATTACTATAGGATAAGGAAGTGAATATGGAAATCCAACTAGTGGTGCCCGCAAAAGGAATGTGGATCTAGAAATCACCCACATGAAAAATAGTACTTGAAGCTGAACAGAGGGAAAAGAGAGACATAGATCTTTTAAAAGATCTATGAGATTCCTTGTCTTTACCCAAAATAAATAAATTCAGCTGCTTTGTCCAAACATACTCAAATGTTTTTGGGGTTTTTTGGGGGAAGAGGGGATAAAATAAAGTATCATTGTACTTACAAACCATGGGTACATATAGAGATCTCATCAGGGTCACAATTCAACTTGAGATGTTTATAAGAAATTGTACTCTTTCAGGCAGTCTTTCCCCTGACAGCACACTATCTGCAACAGTGGCTCAGTGGTCACGCTGGGTTGTGTTTTAGTCCCCATACTTTTTCTAATTAGTCATATCATTCTGGCTTTAAAAGAGTGGAAGGTATGACATTGTCTCCAGGAATATCAGTTTTTTATTTTAAACTAACTGTTATGCTAAGGCCTCACTTCTGACTGCAACCAGTTCTGGGCAGCTTCTTTTCTTTTTTAGAATCTTATTCATTGGAATAAATGAGCAAAACTCAGCCTTGGAACTATAACATTTGTTTTCCCTTTAGCAAGAACACAACTAATTCAATCAATTTTTTGAAAAGAAAGTTTGCTGCTTTCCCATTTCTACATTTCCCAGAGTCCCTCAGTTAAAAGCACTGATTCTACAGTATTTTTAACAGTTTAGAATTATGTATAAAAATCTAAACATTAAGTCATGTTTCATAAAAATAAGTTTATATTAGAGACAAAGCTTATAACAAGTAACACATTTTAGGGAACAAATAATTTTAGGCAATAACAATTATTTTAAATAATGAACACTGATGGTGGTGAGACCTAACAGAGCTATCGCCCTCTCTTCCCTTCCAGTCCCCACTCTGACTCTTAGGGCAGTGTTCTCATGCTCCTCTAGAGTGTACTGGTCCAGAACTGGGGTGGGGATGGCAACACTGACTGAGGTCCTAGTCATGACTCCAATCACTCTTGTGTCATGCAATCCTGAGCATATTGCTTCTCTTCCTTGGCCTCATCTTCTCACATAGGAAATAGTAAAGTGGAGCCAGTCACTCTCTAAAGTTCCTGTTATAATCCACACCCATGTGCTCATCTAAGATGCTGAATGCTTGCTTCAGCCTGTTATTCCCCTCAGAGAGGCTTCAGTTAACACCATTATGCTCTCCTCCTCAGCTTTGCCTATCAAGTTCTTTTATCATCTGATCAGTATGTGTTTAACTCCACACACAGACTACACATACCACACTCATACCACACATACATACCACATGCATACACACCACAGTCACACCACATACAACCCATATACACTCCACACATACCACACACACATAATGCATACATATCTATGTTTACTCCATGATCTGTGTCCACTTCAATACCCATTCCTACATGGTCTTGCCTCTTCTGTCTTCGTTTTCAACTGCATAGGAAAGTTCTGGATCAGGTTACAGATGTAAAAACTCAGAGAGAAAGGAAAGTCAACAAGTATGCCAATGAATATCTAATAAAAAAATGTTCCCTGCCCTGATCAGTTTGGCTCAGTGGATAGAGCATTGGCTTGCAGACTGAAAGGTGCCAGGTTCGATTCCAATCAAGGGCATGTGCCTTGGTTGGGGGGGGGGGGGGGAAGCGTGTGCAGGAGGCAGCTGATCAATGTTTCTCTCTCATCGACGTTTCTAACTATCCCTCTCCCTTCCTCTATGTAAAAAATAAATAAAATATATTTTTTTAAATGTTCCCTAACCTACCCCTTTAATATAATGGAAAAGCTATTTGTTTTTCCCATATTTTACTTAGCTACTTCATTAGCCATCAGGGAAATCCTTTCTTATTTAGTTTTGGAGGAATCTAGACTCAGTTTCATCTTTTAATTATTTGTACTTATTTTAACATCTGTGCACATACTATAGCCTTTGACAGTTTTATGTTGCTTATGCTGTACAAAACACCCACAACCTATATTCCCAGGCCAAGAATCTCACCGGTAACATCCAGAGGGGAAGGAAGCCATTACTTCCAGGATCTTGACTCATTGATATGGCCAAGACTGGAATGTGTCCAGATTCAGACCAAGAAGCCCATTGATTCCTGATTCCTGAGTTTTTCTCTTGTGTGTTTCCTTCATAGCAACTCTTTGCAAATATATACATTTCCACTCTTGTTCCATTATTTAGTATCTGGCTCCTCTGCTAGACTGAAAGACTCTTATGGAAAGGTAACTGTTGAACAACAGCATTCTCAGCACCCAGCATAATCTGTGACATAGATGTTTAGTAAGTGCTTCTTGAAGGTTGATTCATGAAACAGCTAGACCAGAAATGCAAGACATTAAATCTTAAAGGAAAAATTAGCAACCCTCAAGTTTCAGCTGTTCTCTAAGAATATGAAAAATGAGCTGAAAAAAGCATTCAAGTTAAGAAAGCCATGAGTCCCTGAAACAAGTTGAAACAGAAGAAAAGGCATTGGACTCAGAGCCAGGAAGTCTTATTTAAAATACCAGCTGTTTCTTTATCAATGTATGACCTTGGGCAAGTGTTATTCTCTCTGAGTTTCTATGTCCTTTCAAATAAAGAAACAGCACCTGATCAGTATTTTTTTACAGGTTTTTAGCAGTAGAACTTCATATTTTATAGAGCAGATAAAAGCAGCGTTTCACTAGCATGCAGTATTTCCTATGTTTAAATATGTAATATTTATTTGATATTTATACAGCAATGAGTCTACAGAAGCTTCTGAATAATAAAAAATATCAGATTCAGAATTATGAATAAGAGCTGATGCCTTCTGTTAAATTTAATTACATACTCTCAAAATTCAGATTCACACAGATAAATGGTTTGAAAATGATTTATCCTCAGATAAACAGGGCTGATTTCCTATTACGTGTTTAAAAAAATAGTATAGTAAGGCCGAGACTGGGTAACATTTCCCAGAGTCCCTCAGTTACATGTGGCCACATAACAGATTTCTAGTCAATAGCATGTGGGTGGTGTGCACAGCCCCCAAAGAACCTTTGACACACAATCTTCGATGTTCTTTGGCCTTCTGCTGGCTCAATGCCGAGGGACACAGAAAACCTGAGAGTCATGAGTGAAAGATGTTGAAGCCACAGTTGGAAGGAGCCTGGACCCCACATCTCTGTTTGAAGGAGAGCTGCCCAATATTCAGAAATACCAATTTTAGGCTTTATTCTACTAATATACCCGATCCATTGAGTAACTTTTTACAGAAACCAGCATTACTCTAACAACCTGGAAATGTGAGTTAACTTTTTTGAAGTTCTCAAATGTCTTGAAATGTGGTACATTTGTGTTGTTTCTATTAGAGCTTCTAAAATAGTTCATATATTCTTCATAGTGAAATGTGAATAAAATAAATGCTTGTGGTATCCCTGAAACTTCTTCATGACGTTCCAGGTATTCATGAAACATATTTGAAAATAAGTGCTTTCATTATGTCTGGACTAAATGTTCTAAAGATCTTTTCCAGCATCAACATTCTATTATTGAATATTTTTCCAATTTTCCAAAGGGAAGTTATACCTGTCTTTATAAAGAGAGAGTGGCCCCTCTACTTCTGCAATAAAACAGCACCTAAGAAGCACCACAGAACATAATAGTTCTAGCTTAATTATTGCATATTTAGAGGGTGAAGGCCTTCTTTAGAAACTTTAGTTCTAGGATCTTTTTTCTTTTAGACATAATAACAATCATGCTAAAAATGACCTGAGCTGTCTATCAAGTAATGGTATGAGTTTTCTGGAAGGTTCTTCAAAGCAAAGTCAAAACTACAGCAATTCTTTCATGTGTTCTACTGATATCCAAACACGTTAATAAATGGCACTTTGCTAAATCTCACAATTACAAACCGGAACAAAAACAAGCAAGACCATTTATCCTGCTGTGACTTTAATTCAAGAGCTATCATGCTCAGAAGCTAGGTTGGCCACAATGACCTCTGAGTGCACAGTCACGGTAGTAAATTGTACCAGGCATAAGCACAGCTCAGAAACTCCCTAAACCACAAGGAAATCCAGCCCTAACCTAAGGCAGGACTACCCCCAAAACTTTCCTAGGCTCATAGGAGAACCAGTGGTTGAAGAGAACAAGGAGAGGATAGCAATGTGGGAAACCTTGATAATTCCTAGATTCCAAATTTACCTAAACTTAGTAATGTTCACTCTGGGCATAGTACTACTAGTATGCTATCAATCTGCAGGGAGTTTAAGACTTCAAGGAACCTCTTTCATCACTGTCTGCCAAGCTTGAGAGCCTTGAAGAGAGGTATTAGCCTATAAGGTAAGGGAAAGATTCAAACGGACTTTGGTTTTAAGCATCCCTGAGTTTGAATCCAATGCTTTGCATGCTGCTTTGTAACCTTAGGCAAGTTACATAACTATCCTGGGCCAAACAGCAGCTTACAATGTGAAGATGGCAACCTGAAAGGAGCTTAGGGTCCAATTCGGTCCAACCCTGAAACCCCAGACCCAGCCACAGGCCTCTGAGCCTCCCCCGCGCCCTAGTCAGCTTTATTTTGCCCCATGTTTCAAGCATCCACTCAATGCTGGACCTGTCAGAAGGACAGTTGCTCTGTCCCTGCAGGCCAGAAACTTGGCAGCCACTGAGTCCTTGCCCAAGTTATGTGGTAGAAGGGGAGCGGTTGTTTTCTTTTTTCTTTCTTTTTCTTTCTTTTTGTTTTTCTTTCACAAAACACTTGAGAAGCATGGAGAAAGCAATCTTTGTGAGGCCTGTGAAGATGTAACTTTATATGGCCTCCCAGCTGGGCCAGGCCTGCCAAGTGTCAGGATGGAAACCACAAGGACAAGGAGGGTTTCTGCACAAAGGAAGCCTGGACCTTTGGAGAGAGATGATCCAAGGTTGAACCAAAATAAACTTGTCATAGTCTGAATGCTAGGACAGGCAAAACTAATTCTCAGTATCTAATGTCTCCCATCTTTTGGTCCGGACTGGAGATGGCTCCCAGGTGTTTTGGGAATGAGTATAAAATGGCTCATGTCCACTCTCCATTGAAAGGAAGTGGCCTCTGCCTAGTGCCAGAGGATGATGTGGGGTGCAGGTTGGCTTTCTGACTGTCTGGCCTGTCATGTCTATCCTTGTATTATTATGTTTAAGTCCCAAGGTCTGACATTGGGAAGAAGTAACTTACTGCATTCTTTTTCCACAGGATTATACCCATTTTTATCTCAAGATTGTCCTTGCATTAGACTTAGTTTATTTCCTCTCCAGATTTGATTGGCCTCATCTGTCCCCGAACCTCAGTTCCTGGCTGAGATAGCTACATCATTCATCTTCTAAAACTGTCAGCCACCTTGGCCTCCCACAGGGCAGGAGCTGGGTTTCAGCATGGCCTCCAGCATGCTTATTGTGGTGGTTATGCAGCCTAGGCAACTCCAGCACCCAAATCCAACCCAGCTGGATTCATGGAGGTTCTGTCTTTCCCAGCAGCTGCCTAAAGAGGTAAACTCTGAATAATGAGAGGCAATGATAGAAAGGATACAGCCAACGAATTCTTCCTTTCTCTCCACTCTCCACAGTAGAGTATCCAAAGGACTGTGCCAAGATATTCCAAGATCATACCTTAGATCCTTAGAAACCTTTCCAAAGATTTCCCATGCACCCCAATAACTCACATTATGTATCTTGTTAGGATGAAGCCAACTCTATAATGCACCACTTTGGGTCTTCATACCCTCTTTTCCATCCCCGTCTTTATCCTTTACTTTTTGCTGCCTTTTGAATTGCACTCTCCAAAATAAATGTTAGCATGTTTGCTTTGGGTTCTATGTTCTAAAGATCTAGCCTAAAATAGCCCTCATGATAGTTTCTCTCTTTCCATGTGGAGGATTAAATTTAGGCAAACTGTCCTCACCTCCACCCACTAGTTGTTCTATTTCCTCCCTCTTCAAAGTGTATACCTCCTCGGTGGAAGTGGAGTAGTCTCCTCTTCAACTATTACACCAATGATTTATATTCACTTTTCTTTCATTTCATTTATTTTTGGTTTTATATATTGAACTTGGAGTTTTAGGATACCCTTAGTCAACTTATCAAAATTAAGGTATAAGTTCATGTACTGCCTTTGCCAGGATCTAGAAAGAAATAAAATCCCATTCACATAAACCCTGAGCAAGGTCTGCATTTGTGCAGCAAAATAGACCCAGACCAATAGTTAGCACTAGCAGTTCATCCTGGGAGAGCATTTCCCAAAGTCAAATCCATCACACACAGGTTATGTGAGATACTGAAAATCAAATGGTTTCATTCTCAAATACACTCAGGTGCCTAAAGATTAAACAAAATTAAATAGCTCCTCTTGCCCAGGATGATATTTGAAATTTTACTGTAGTATTCTATAATGTTATTCTCCAAGAGAGGATTGGCAGCATTTTCAGAATTTTCTGGAACACGCTGTTTTATCCTAAGCATCTTACAAGATTGAGGCTACACTAAATAATCACTTCCTATGTGCTAATGAAGCAGAAATTCTAGAACCATCTCCTGGGAAGAAGTCTCTTTACTCTTCAGACTTCAAGTTACAGAATCTTGGGTCCCTGTTGAAAACACCACAGCTACATAGAGTCAACCTTACCTCCAGGCCCTTTGAGAAAATATTAGCCGTCAACTATCTAGAAGCCCATAGAACTAACAAAGGCTGAGGTTAACCACCAGGAACTAATTCTAGACAAAACCTACTTTCTTCTTCCTTTTCTCCTCTATCCACAGAATAGTTTTTATTCATGATTCTCCCACTTCCTTTCCACATAATGCTACAGCTGCTCCCCCAATAACCACTGTCAACCTAATAATATAAATCCCAGCAGAAAAAAGAAACAGACACAACTCACCTCCCAGCCTGCATACCCCCACACGTGTCTCTGCCTCTAACCAGCTCATTAGAGATGAGCAGTTATTGAAGGTTCAAGGCATTCTGTTCTCTTCCCCACCAACCAGTGCTCCCTAAAGTCACATTTCAGTTCTAGGATTAATAACGTGAAACAAAAAATTTTGCCGCTGTTAGTCCTAAGGGTTAAAGCTGCCATCACTACATAAAACCTCAGGAGTGAAGGCTTCAGTAAGCAAAGCAGACTAATGACCCCTGTCCTGTGGTAATAAGCAGGGGAAATGAGCTGCTAAGGAAAGCCAGTGCCCCACATAAATCCACATGTTCGCAGGCCTGCCTGTGGAATAGCAGCAGCATGCAGGGGAAAGGCTGAGAGGTGGGGCCAGGACAGCGCCTGCAGCTGGGAATGTTAGGAAGGGAGAGAGAGGTCTATAGAAACCACCTAAACCAGCTCCTTCATTTTGCACAGGAAGAGACAGAGGTCCACAGAAGTAAACTTGCTTACCCCAGGCCACAGCATGCAATAGTAGTTGAGCTGAAAGAACCCGGGGTTAATCTTCCCAGAGCAAAAATCCAGAATGGCTCAGCCAAGCTATTTTGAACAAAAACCTCTCTTTTAGTCTCTTAGACATTAATGTGTGCCACCCAAGTCTGGGGGTCCAGAGATATCAGCACTGGGGTGAAAATTGGAGAGTGGAGTTTTTGGGGGGTTTTGTTTTGTTTTGTTTTGTTTTTTAATCTCTGGGACCGTTTCCCTCTCTCTGAAGGCAAAGGGTGTGCAGTACTTGCAAAGGAAAAATGATGTTAACATTCTTAGGAGGAAATTTGAAAGACAATCTGTGTTCTAGATTCTCCCATCACAGCCAGAAAACTAAACCTAATTTAACAGTTTAATTACAGGGAACACATATTGGAATATAGAGCAAAGGGGAGGAGAGAAGTAAGAGGAACTTTGAGCTAAATTCCTCCTGTCTAACTAAGCAGAACACCCCTCCTTTCAATTTTCCCTTGGAAACCAGGCCAGCTCCCCTCCTTGGTATCTAAGATTCTGACCCAAAGAGAGAGAAGGTCATCTATTTTGTGTTCTTTGCATTTTATGCTAAGGTCTCCCTTCACCAGGTATGACCAAAGGAAGACAATCTGCACCATGACCAGGAGTATAACCCAACTCCCAGCTACTGGGAAAGTTCTTCATGGTCCTCAGGAGTCCCTCAGATCCCAGTAATCTGGAAACCCTGCCCTGTCTTCTGACAGCTTTCCAAGCCCAGATACACGAACTCGGCACACTGTGTTCTGTAAGCAAGCCGAGCATGGAGGGAGCTCTGAGCCAGGGTAAGTGATAGCTCACAGCTAAAGTGTTCCAGAAAGTCATTCTCGATATCAGTTGTTACTTCATGTCCTCCTGCAGAACTGGCATTCAGATGATCTTCTCATCTCTGGATTTTAGAAAATTACAGCTAGAAAAAATGCTTCCTGCCAATGAGGTTTCCGCTCAGCATAGCCCAGCATTGTGTGGACCTGACAGTTACACAGTGACACTTTGTGGAAGCCCAACCACTCAGAGCCTCATGCACCCCACATGTTTGACTGAGGACTGAGGTCATCTCTAGCGAGCATGCCTTCTAGCTCTATAATTCGAGGGCTCTATAATCTATGATTTGATGGCAAACAAGACAAGATAGACCAACATCTACCAAAGTATTTCATCAACCACAAACTATGCATGGTCTCAAACATATCAGGCCAAAATCCTTATCTCGGGGTCTGCTTCTGTGAATTAGCGAGCTAAGACAAGCTCCATGGTCCAGTGTGTGTCTAACTAGCAAGGCTAGTGTATTATGGCCACACATATCCTGCATCCCTAAATTCTAAGGGCACCATTCACATAGACTATGATGAGAATAATCTCCTCAGTGCGTGCATGGGAGGACCTATTGATAGCTGGTATCTGGCTCAGTCCTCTGTCAGATTGATCTAGAATGAAATTCTATTTGCCTTACCTTTCACCCACCACATAGGAAAGAACAGGCACACATTACCAGAGGAAAAAATCTTCCCATAAAGACAGAGCAGGTTTAATCCTCCCCCTCCCTTGTGCTTCTCGTCCCAGCCCTGCCCTGCTTTTTCCCAGATGTTCCCATTTGGTTATGGTGGGAGCTGAGCTGCAGATGAACAGCATGACTGTGCCTGACCACCCTTCACAATTGATTGGGCTGTAGCAGCTGGGCTTGTCCCCACATGGGAAGAGCTGACGTTTATGCATGGGAAACCAGAGAGCCCTGGGGACTGAACAACTATGGCCTGTGCCTCTGCAATTCCCACTCAACTTCAATTAACAGCCCTGAACATGAGGAAGGCTCTCTGCAATCTGACAAGCCTCCCACAGACACTAGTTTGGCCTCACCTGGAGAGACAGCCTGCCTCGAGGGATGGAAGGCTACTCTAGCAGTGGACATCTGGACAACCCTAATGAGGCCAGCCCAGGATGGGAGCTCAGCTAATTGCTCAAGTCGGCTGTGATGTCTGGATTCCAGGTGCCATGTCTGGCAACACTGTTTGGATGTCTTGAGTTTACTGTGAGATTGGGACTAAAAGACCCTTAGGAACTGAGAATGTCAGCTAGGGCTCATGCTGAAACAATTAAAGTGACATTTGTGGTAGGTAAAGAATGAGAAGGGTAGTAAAATGAAAATATCACAGCTTGCTAACATCTTACCGGGAAATCCATACTCTGCTGGCAAAATGGACCATTCCATGAATACTGAGCATGTGGTGTATGATTGCAGAGAGCCTAGAAAATGTGCACGGTCCTGAATTGGGAGCCTGGATTCTCAAGATGCAAATTGACCAAGTTAGTTACTCCCCTTTCTTACATTTCCTCATCTTACTGTGCCTGAAAAATGGAGGACTTAACTTGCCCACCCTTCACCCAGACCAGATTTCCCCTGAAACTAATGAAGTTGAAGCTTCTGGGCCCCTCACTTGCACAGGTTAGCTTTAAATCCCTGGAAAGAGTCCTAGAATTGTTTTATATGATGGGCTTGTTTGGGGACTTTTTTGCCAAATTTGCAAAAGAAGAATATTTTAACCATGATCAGTTAAGGCTAGTGTCTCTTTCCATTCTGACTTCTTCTAGTCACACATCTCCCAATGTCAGGTCCTATTGGTATTTGGGGGATTTAGCTAAAAGTGAGTTGAATTTAGGGTACATTTAGTTTTGGTTTAGTGGGATATATTCCTACTACTCACTCTACTGACTCACTCACTCAGTGTCATGGCATAAAAGTGCCAGGCAAGACAGCCTATGTGACGTAAGTGTATCTTATGGCACCAGAACTGGAAGTATCTGCCCAACATAAAAGAATTAAGATTTGAAACATAAGCAGCAAGAAGGGAGTTATAGAAAATTTTTTCATCATCAGAAGCATAGAAATTGTAAGTGGAGGATTCAGTTCTCATCAGTCTTAGGCAAATGGAAGTGTTCTCTTACCAGGAGTACAACTGATAACTCAACATGTAATTATGAGAATACTACTATACAATGAAATTACTTTTTGTAGATTTCTACATAATATCTAGGAATTATTCTAAAATCAACAAGTGAATCACAACAAAATATTTTGATATCTCAAAATAATAATTCATTAAAAGATATAACATTTTAAGTAGGAGTAATGAACAGAATCTTGCACTGTTAGAGTGTTCAATTTTTAAAAGAGAAGGAAACTATATAAATACATTGGGAAAAGAAGTTTAATTTATTGCTAATTGCACTGACACTAAAAAATAACAAACTCACAATATGCCATGAACAACACCATGAAAGGCAAATTGATTAATGAATGCAATCAATTCAAGAGACATTTAAACTTAGCCACTGCTCAAAGAAGCTTGATCAACAACCAAAAAGTCATTTGAAAAATGAGTGATGGACTTAGACATTTCTCTAAAAATGATAATACAGAAGGCCAATGACATAGAAAAAGATGCTCAATATCACCTATCATTAAGGAAACAGATATTTAAAACCACAGTGAAATATCACCTCCCACCCATTAGGCTGGTTACTATCAAAACCAAAACAAAACAAAAACAGAATTACAAGTATTGGCAAGGATGTGGAGAAATTGGAACTCTTGTATACTGTTGGTGGGAATGCAAAATGGTACAGCTGCTATGAAAACAGTATAAGGTTCCTCAAAGAAAAAAAAACAAAACTGAATTGCTTAGCAATTCCATTCTGATTATAGCAGGGTCTCAAAAAGATGCATAGCATAATAGCCAAAAGGTGGAGGCAACTCAACTGCCCATCGATGGGTGAATAGGTAAACAAAATGTGGTACATCGATACAATGAAACGTTATTCAGGAAAGTCTGACACATGCTACAACATAGGTGAATCTTGAAGACATGCTAAGTGAAATAAGCCAGTCACAAAAAGACAGGTACTGTGTGAGTTCATGTATATGGGGTACCTAGAGTTCAGTCAAATTCATAAAGGCCAAAGTATAATTGTGGTTACAAGGTCTGGAGAAAGGAAGATTGAGGGGAGTTATTTAATGAATACAGATTTGCAGTTTTGCAAACTCTCCAGAAAACAGTTCTGGAGATTGATTGCACAACAATGGGAATGCACTTAACATTGGACACTTAAATTGGACACTTAAAATTAGTTAAGATGGTAAATTTTATGTTGTGTATATTTACCATAATTTAAAAATTTTAATCTCAAAAGTAAGAAAGCTTAAAATGCTTTAAATCTTATAGCTCATATGTGAAAGAAAAGCATTTGAGGTGTTCCCAAACGTAGAATTTAAAAACACTAAAAATTACAAAACATCACCAATAACAAGTTATAAAACTAACAGAAATGTACTATGATCTACAATAAAAAAGGAAATTATAATCAATGTAGAAGAAAAGGCTAAATTATCTTTGTATTCTCAACATAGAAAATATTACCAAACCATTGACATATAATCTATCCTATCTAATAAAAGAGTAATATGCAAATTAGGCATCACTCCATTACAAAGATGGCTGGCCCCATAACCACAAGATGGCGGCGCCCATAGCCACATCCTCTACCTAATAAAAGAGTAATATGCAAATTAGGTGTCACTCAGTCACAAAGATGGCCGCCCCCATAGCCACAAGATGACCACCCCATAGCCACAAGATGGTTGCCCCCATAGCCACAAGATGGCCGCCCCCATAGCCACAAGATGGCCACCCCCATAGCCACAAGATGGTGGTGCCCATAACCACATCCTCTACCTAATAAAAGAGTAATATGCAAATTAGGCATCACTCCATCATAAAGATGACCACCCCCATAGCCACAAGATGGCCTCCCCCATGACCACAAGATGGCGGCATCCAGTCTGGCTCAGTCCCACCACTGAAGTGGTCAGGCCTGTTAGCCAGGCAGGTGGCAGGGGAGGTGGGGGGCCCAAGAGGCGGAACAGGTGATCAGAGGGAGATGGAGGTACCCCGCCCAGGCCAGAGGCCTTCACCAGAGGCCTCAGGCATGGGCAAGAGCGGAGCCAGTGATGGGAGGGGGCAGGGGCAGAGCCGGTGATCAGAGGGGAATGAGGGTGCCCCACCCAGGCATAAGGCCTGGGCCAGAGGCCTCAGGCCTGGGCAGGGGCAAGGCCAGAGATTGCAGGGGCCTGGGCTCCACAGAGCCAGCAATCAGAGGGGTCTGAGCACCGGTGGAGCTGGAAATGGCTGGGGTCTAGGGGTCTCTTGCCCAGGCCTGTAGCCTTGACCAGAGGTTGCCAGTGAGGCAAGGGCAAAGTCAATGATGGCAGGGGGCAGGATCAGAGCCAGTGATCACAGGGGCCTGGGCTCTATGAAGCCGGCAATTGGAGAGGCTGGGGAATCTCCTGCCTAAGAAAAAGAGTAATATGCAAATTAACCCTCACTCTGTCACAAAGATGGCTGCAGCCAGGGAGCTATAGCAAGGCAGGAGGCTTGCGTTGCCCTGGCGATAGAGGAAGCCAAGATTCCCACCTGCCCTTGAACTTCACTCAAAGCAACAAAGTTTCAATTATAGAAGTTAAATAAATCCCAGATACCTGCTTCCGACCTGCGGCCATGGCCAGCTTGATAACGAGCCTTAGCCCATCACCCAGGCTGGCCAGGCACCCCAGTGGGGACCGCCATCCTGAAGGGGCTGTGACCAGCCTGCAAACAGCCCTCAGCTCCTCACCCAGGCTGGCCAGGTATCCCAGCAGGACACCCTTCATGGCAAACAGCCAACCCCCACCTGTGCACCAGGCCTCTGTCCTATATAATAAAAGGGTAATATGCAAATTGACCCTAACAATAAAATGACTGGTCACTATGACATACACTGACCACCAGGGGGCAGATGCTCAATGCAGGAGCTGCCCCCTGGTGGTCAGTGTGCTCCCACAAGGTTCAGCCACAAGCCAGGCTAACAGCTGACAGCACAGCGGTGGTGGTGGTAGCCTCTCCCGCCTCCTCAGCAGTGCTAAGGATGTCTGACTGCAGCTTAGGCCTATTCCCCGCTGGCAAGTGAACATACTCAAGAGTTTCCGGGCTGCCAGAGTGATGTCTGACTGCCAACTTAGGCCTGATTGCCCAGGTAGCGAGCCTAAGCCAGCAGGTGGACATCCCCCGAGGGGTCCCAAACTGCGAGAGGGCATCAACCAGGCTGAGGGACCCTCAACACCCCCTGAGTGCACAAATTTTTGTTCACCAGGCCTCTAGTATATATATAAAAGGCTAAATGACCAACTTTATGTCTGTCCAACTATCTGACAGACCGCCAGTACATATGATGCACACTGACCACCAGGGGGCAGACGCTCAATGCAGGAGCTGCCCCCTGGTAGTCAGTGTGCTCCCATAGGGGGAGCACCCACTCAGCTAGAAGTCCTGAGCCAGGCTCATAGCTGTTGAGCACAGTGGTAGTGGCTGGAACCTCTTCTGCCTCCAAGGCAACACTACGGATGTCTGACTGATGGCTTAGGGAACCCGGCCTACGGTTCCTGAAGAGCTCCTGGAGGGCTCCTGGACTGCAAGAGGGTGCAAGTCAGGCTGAGGGAGCCCCCACACACACACACACACCCCAAGTGCACAAATTCCATGCACCAGGCCTTTAGTTTCAAAATAAATGGTGATTTGTGCATGAACGATACATATAAAGCTCTCGCTGGTGCCAAGAAGATTTTGATGCATGTAATTATTATCATTGGGAGATCCCACAACATTAATAAGTGTTTAATAATTCTTCATGGAGAAAACTCCAAAAGAGCAGGAATAAAGTATTAAGTAGACTGTTCACTGTGAGCTTTAGAGAACCAGAAACCGTAGATTTTTGCTTCTACATGTAAAAGGTGCAATAAGTTTTGCTGATCTGCAAACTGTAGGAGGTGTAATTTATGATACTTTTCATGAAGCTGCTAAACATCAAAGATTATTAATCAACAACACTATCTGGAAAGATATGATTGATGATGCAATCATCCTTAATATGCCCAAACAACTACGGCAACTTTTTGTATATATATGCATGTTTAGATGTCCTTCTGATGCAGACAAATTATAGGATAAGAATAAATCTCATTTTATTGAAGATTTTTGTTAGAAGTTACACCAAAGTGAAGGTGCCTGTGTGAACTGTGAAGTGATGTCTTTAATGAAATTCAAGAAGTATTCACATTGCATGGAATGAAATGTTCAGATTTCAAACTTCTAGACTATCCTTTATTAAGGAATAAAAATACATGTGATGTATTGTATGAGCAACAACAGGCAGAGGTTTTGATCAATTCTATGAACGATGAACAGTTGGTAGCCTTTCAGAGTATAACTTCAGCCATTGAAGATCACACTGTATACCCCAAATGCTTTTTCTTGGATGGTCCATGTGGTAGTGGAAAAACATATCTTTATAAAATTTTAATACATTATATTAGAGGTTGTGGTGGTAGTGTTTTACCCACAGCATCAACAGGAATTGCTGCAAATTTACTTCTCGGTAGAAGAACCTTTCATTCCCAATATAAATCACCAATTCCATTACATGAAACTTCAATTTCTAGACTTGATATAAAGAGTGAAGTTGTTAAACCATTAAAAAGTCCCAACTTCTCATTATTGATGAATGCACCATGGCATCCAGTCATGCTATAAATGCTTTAGATTACTAAAAGAAATTATGAATTTGAATGTTGCATTTGAAGGGGATTTTTGACAATGTCTCAGTGTCATGCCGCTTGCTATGCGATCAGCCATAGTACAAGTGAGTGTAAAGTACTGTAATGTTTGGGGATGTTTCAGACAGTTGTCTCTTGAGATCAGAGGATTCTGCTTATAGTGAATGGTTAGTAAAACTTGGAGATGGCAAACTTGATAGCAGTTTTCATTTAAGAATGGATATTATTGAAATCCCCTGTGAAATTATTTGTAATGGGTCTATTATTGAAGCTACCTTTGGAAATAGTGTATCTATAGATAATATTAAAAATATATCTAAACATTTGACTCTTTGTCCTAAAAATGAGCATGTTCATAAATTAAATGAAGGAATTTTGGATATACTCAATGGAGATTTTCACACCTATGTGAGTGATGCTTCCATCAGTTCAACAGATGAGGCTGAAAAGGAAAATTTTCTCATAGAATTTCTTAATTGCATTATACTCCTTTGGGAATGCTGTGTCATAAATTAAAATTAAAAATAGGTGCAATCATCATGCTACTGAGAAATCTTAATAGTAAATGGGGTCTTTGTAATAGTACTACATTTATTATCAAAAGATTGCGACCTAACATAATTGAAGCTGAAGTATTAACAGGATCTGCGGAAGAAGAGGTTGTTTGATTCCAAGAATTGATTTCTCCCTGTCTGACACTAGTCCCGCTTTTAAATTAATTTGAATATAGTTTCCCGTGATGCCAGCATTTGCAATGACTATTAATAAATCACAAGGAAAACCTCTAAACAGAGTAGGAATATTCCTACCTGAATTTGTTTTTGGCCATGGTCAGTTATATGTTACTTTCTCTCAAGTTTGAAGAGTTTGTGACATTAAAGTTGTAAATACTTCATCAGAAAGGAAATTAGTCAAGCACTCTGAAAGCGTTTTTATTCTTAATGTGGTGCACAGGGAGATATTAAAATAAGTTTAATCAATTTGTCAGTCATTGTTTTTATCAATGTTGTTTTTATATCATGTTTTATTGTTTTTATATCATGTCTTTGTTGTTATTTATTATTTATTAATCAATATATATTATTTTCATATACATTTTACTAATTTTCTTTCATTTTTTACACTTCTATTTTAGAGAAAGGGCAAATAGTGATATTAAAATATTTATTCTATTAATTTCCTTTCAATGTGCACAAATCCATGCACTGGGCTACTAGTAAAGCAATAAAAGAGTATGCAGTCAACAATGTAGAAAAAAGTATTATACAAATGATTTTTTAGTTAATAAAATATAAATGTTATTTTCTAGCTTCTGTGATGCTCATGATATCTTGTAAGCATTTTTGAATTTGTTATTTGTTGTGATTCTTTTCTTATTTTAATTAAAAGTTCACCTTTGTATGGAATTGTGTGTTCTTTTTCTTAAAGATGGCCCCTAAATTGTATAAGCACAATGACCTAGAGACCAGGATTCCTTCTTTATTCCAATCCCTCAACATAGCAATGTTCTTAGGGAAACTTGAACTTTGATCTATATTTTACCTACTAGAAATAGAGTCAGGGGAATGACTTGGCTGTCACTGCCTATATAGAACCTCTATATGAGTTTGTCCAGTCACAACCTTAGCCTCAGTTTCTCTATCTTAAAAATAGGAAGAAATTCCTTGGAATTCTCTACTTCCCATAGGTAAGACTGGGATACAGAAGAATCACTATGAAATTGAAAGCACCATAGAAACACAAGTCATAAAGGAAATAAATCACTAACCAAAATTTCTTGAAGCATTTACCTCATTCATCTGAATTTCCCAAGATTCCTTATTCCCTTGGCCCTCCATCTACTTTTGGGAATGGAGGTTGGCGTGGAATGGCAAACTCCATAGACAATAACAAAATACAAGGGAAATGTAAAGGGAGTTCAGGCTAACTCAGATCCATTGAACAAGGACCCTAAGGATAAAAGGAAAAAGTAAAGTAAAATTATTTATTTAGTATTGATGAGTTAGATATGGGGGATAAGAACAAAAATTGTAGCAAAAATTATTCCTAGATTTCAAGTTCATACAACTAGAGCAAATGAAATGCTATTTATAGAGATAAGGAAGATTGAGGAAGAAACAGGGTATTGAGGACATCAAGTTCATTTTTGCACAAATTAAAGTTGAAAAACTTGTGAGATGTCTGGATAGACTATATAAGTCCATAGCTCAGAGAAGAGGTCTGGTTTCAAATTATAAATTTGGGAGTCATCAGAAAAATGGTGGTATTTAAATGAGAATGTGTCCAATCATCTAGGGAGAGGAGAAGGTAGGGAGAAAAGGGGAGGGAAAGAGAAACTAACACTACCGGTTAAGGACCCAAGCATTTAGATAGCAAGCAAAGAAGCCAGCAAAGCTGAATTGGCCAAAGAAGAAAGAGGAGAACTAGGAGAGGGTGTCTTCTTGGAATCTAGAAGATAATGATGAAAAAAGAAGCCCTGACCAGTTTGGCTCAGTGAATAGAGCATCGGCCTGCAAACTCAAGGGTCCCAGGTTCAATTCTGATGAGGGGCATGTACCTTGGTTGTGGGCACATACCCAGTGGGGAGTATGCAGGAGGCAGCTGATCGATGTTTCTCTCTCATCGATGTTTCTAACTCTCTATCCCTCTCCCTTCCTCTCTGTAAAAAATCAATAAAATATATTTTGAAAAAAAAGAAAAAAAGAAGAAAGTGGTCCACTATATCAAAGGCTACTGAAATATAAATCTAATTTATTGCTTTTGTGTTATCAGATGACCTATGTAAATAGTATTCGACACACACTGGTCAGAGTCAAAGGGAGTTGCTCCAGTGTCAGCAGGTAAGTTCGTCAGGAGATTGTTCTGGCTCCAACTGAATAGGAGGTTGCAAAGCTGTCCAAAGACTGGACAGGCACTGATGCATCTAACCTCAGTTAGACAAGAGGCCATTCAAATTGCAGCAAAGGACATATCTGCCCAAGAAACTTCATCAAAGAATCTGACATCCACCATGGTCTCAGGCAGAGAAAGTCCACTCAGTCACTGATTAGAGAAGTGAGCAAGCATTCAATGCTCTAGGAATTTCCTTTCACATTCTGTTCCTGCTTTATTATGGAATTCAACACTAGTCACATTAATTGGCTTTGTTCAGTTCCCCATTCTCAATAAAAAGAGGGCAACTGCATGAAAATACCACAAGAGCAGCAATTCTTAAATGGAGTGGCAGCTCACAGAAAGCTGACTGTGTTCATCTCATCCCAACTCCATGTTTAGTGACTTTGTGTTAATAGCTTGAAATCAGCCATAGTAGGAGTATTTACATCATGGAAATCAGCATGCATTACTGATTAGGGCTTTTTCTCCACTCAAGAGAATCAGTGGTTAAATATTTCCTGTTGAATAATGTCCTGCAAGATGTCACATGGCATGCCAAAGGGGAAAATAAAGTTAAGTCATATATGGGGGGGAACCACAACTTGCCTCTCTGGGAGATTCCCAATGCACTATAGTATATTAAAGACCTAGAAAAGCTTTCTATAAAGGAATCTAACTTTTTTCTATAACAAAGAATTTTCCAAACTTATTTAACTATAGAATCCTTTTTTTGTAGACTATCTATTACTGCCGTCTGAAGTTCATGCTGTTTGGACTTTTCTTTTAAATAAAACTATGTTGTTAACATTGACATAGAGATAGAAATTGGCCATAATCATTTTGCAGTTCATTTTTCTGGTTATTTTGAGAGGTGTGCAGATGATGAATGTTTGTAGCCATTCTTGTGACTGCTGAAAGACACTTATTATTTATGACCCGAGTTCTGGGTGGTGATAACTGTCATTAATAATGATAGTTTAGCCACAGGCCTTTGGGAGACAGCAGATCTGAGTGTCTCTGCTTAGCCTGACATTCCTGTGATACAGGAGTTGAGCCTATAAAGCCCAAAGCACTTAGGACCAGCACTGGGAGTGCTAGATTTCAAATTCTCCTCTCAGTCAAGAGCAGGCACTTGGAGGCCCAGGTCAGGGGTCTCATCAAAATGTGGAAACCACTGCTGGCTAATAGATTGAAGCAGGGAGCTCCTGGGGATCTGGTGGAACAGAACAACTGTGTTCATTAAGAGAGCCAGGAAGTGGCCATGGGGGTCTTGTCCATCGACAACTTGGCAGGACACTGAGTATTTTACCAAAAGGAATCTCACAGCTGGAGGGAGCAGGTGCGGGCAGAGCAGAGCCAGTGCAAACGCTGGAGAGAGATTAAGGCAGGAAGGAAATTGGATTTTCCCAAGTTCCAAAGGGGAGAGTGCACCAGAAGGAGAAAAGTGGTGAGAGAGAGAGAGAGACTGAAATTGATTCAGGAATTGAAATAACTATTCTTCAGCAAATAGGTAGTCATTTTGCTTTTTAATAATTTAACAGGCAAAAAGCCTGAGCATTAACTGAACCCATGCTTTCACCAGAAGGGGAGATTATCAGTTGCTGAATAGGAAAATTAAAACTAAACAGAAAATGTTCACATCCTTCATTTCCTCAGGAGCAGGACTGGTGCCAGGAAAAAAATGCTTCTCTCTCCTGACCGTCCACCCCTTCCCTGCTCCCCTATGTTCAGACAATGGGATGTATTCTCAGCCCTGGTCCTAGTGGTGATCTTATCCTGCAGCTCTGGATTGATAATCAGCAAGTAGCAGGTTCTCCCCAGGGCAAAGAAGATCAGTACCAGAAACCACAAGCAGCGAGACTCTCTGCTCAGACAAGGGTAAAATGGAAGGTGACCACCACATTTTCAAGAAGCTATGGAGTTCTGTCCCTAATCTCATTAAGTTCAACTTGGGGCCATGTTTCTTCCCCCACTTCCTCAACTCCAACCATTTGGAAATAATCTTTTATGTTTCTGTGTTTGATTCACAGAACAAAACAAAACAAAAAACAGGCAAACAAAAAAATCATGAAAAGTTCAACTAGATATAGTAGCACAACAAATTACATTTTTAAATTTTATATTTAATTTATATTTTAAATTCTATTTTTATCTTCATGGCCAATACAGAGTCATGAATTTAAAAATAAGACCTGTGCCCATTCTCAAAAGAGGAAGGTTGTTTTATCCATATATTCTAATCACCCTGTGGCTGAGAACACATCCTTTCTTATAAATACTGAGGGATCCAGGTTGTCTCTTTTCTCCTGGACATTAGTCATTCCAGATGTATCATCACACAAGATTTTTAATGGGCATTAATGTGCATGTATCCAAAGACAATGGAAATTACTTTGGAAAAATTCTTGTTATTATTCATATTTTCACTGATTGACATTCTTTAAGTTATTCTCACAAATGTTATTGTATTTAGTCTGCAAAATAAGCCCAGAGAGCTTGCAGCAAGCAGGGCCCATGTCACACAACTAGTAAGCAGATCTATGTGACTCTAAATCTCTTGCTCCTTCCCTCGTCCCTTGCCTTAATCCTCTGGAAGGCAGGGGTCAGGGATCAGTGATGTACTCTACAGGACCCCCAACGCAGAGACCTGTGCAGGCAACTGTTTAATGAAAGATGGAGGAGGGGAGTCTCTTTTCCCACTGCCCCTAAGTTAATTCATGGTGCTTATTCCCTTATCTGCTCTGTGGCCTTCTCTCTTCATATACAATGTACCCTCCTCAATTCCCAAACACATTCCATATACAAGACTGCTGAATTTGCTGAAATGGTTAGAAATGTGCAAAAATATATAGTCCCAATACCCAGCCTCAGCCCTTTCCTCTCTAACACTCATGCCAGAAAGCGCAAGGCCCATTGGCTGGAAGGTGGATGAAAAATGACAGGGAAAATTAAGGAAATATTATTGAACTGGTTTTTCTCCAGACAAGTGCACTGACCACATCACATCAGATATCTTGATATATTGGGCACTAGCCAGTTCTTACATCCTTCTCATTTTTGTCTGACCCCTTTTCAGTCACAACCAGAACCTAGCTCAGTATACCAACCAGAAAAGAAGTGCATTCAAACTCACCTGTAAGACAAAGAAAGGACCGCATCTAGCCTTTGCCCTTAGATCTATCTTTATGCTGCCTCACTCTCCCTGAGTCACTTCCTGCATCTAGCCACTCCCTCACCCAGACATCTTCAGTTGTCTTTACTGACTCTAGCATTAACTCAAAATTTCTCAGCAAAGCAATATATTTTTAATATAGACTTTAGATGGATGGATGGGTGGATGGGTGGATGAATAGATGGACAAATGAATGGTTGGATGAGTGGACAAATTGATCTAATACTCAGTTTCCTATATAAACATTTCCTCTGTGCCCATGAGGGAGCAGCAGTCTTCCATCTGCCTCTAAGAAAAATGAAATACTTTATCCCCTTTCCCTGTATATCCCCTTTCTGTACACACACACTTCTACTACTATTGACATATCGGTCTCTATAATTTCTATGGTTCATAATCTAACACCTCAGCTTAAAGGGGCCTGGGGAAGGGCCATACCCTAAAATGTGAACTATCTTGGAGTCTCAGGCTCTAACACTTCTAGAATTAATGAACAATATTAACTCAAGTTACTTCCTTCTTAAGCCTCCATTTCCTGAATTGTAAAATTGAGGCCTTCAAACGTGGAGCTGAGTTGGGAGCTAAAAATCCCTCTTTGCTTAGGAATAAGTGATATTCCCCAGGTTTTTAGACATTGGACATCTAGAGAATGCAACTGCTGAAAGATATCTGGAAAATCTCTCAAAGTATTTACAAATCAGTATAGCCCTGAGTATAGCCAGTGGATCACAACCCCTGCCTAAAACTGTGCAAGAAGCTGGGGAATCCAAACAGGGCAGGTACTGAAAAGGGTCCAGCATGTCCAGGTAAATGGTAAAGATCAAGCTCATTCCTTCTACCTACTGCTTCTCCCACAGCTGGGGTCAGATAGGGAAGGATTCTGAGTAACCTGAGAGACTTTCATCACTCCCTTTGCACTCCCGGACCTTTGGAATCTCCAACCATAGTGCACATTCTCTTCCATGCTCAAATTAACCTAACAATTCCCTTTTATCACTCTTAATCTTTCTAGTCATCCTAATGAAGAGCCCTGGGGCCTATTTACTGCTCCCCAGTGAGCAGAAGTTGGATTTTTATTTCTTTTGAATTATGAACAACAGCTTTATTTTCAATCACTTTTTACGAGCATACACTCCTTCCCTGATGATGATTACTTAATGGGCCAGGGTTAAGGAATAAGTGATTTTACAAATGTTCCTTTGCTTGCACCTCAGACTTTTCCTCATTCACCCTCTATCCTATGATGCTTTCATCTGTAAAATAAGAAGGACCCTTACATGACCTCTAAACCATCTCAAGTTCCAAGGCCGTCTGTTCCCAGGCCTGGTCCAGTGCTGCTCTAGTGGACACGTAAGTATTGACTTAAAACAACACATTTTATCCCGGATCTAATGGAGGCTAGCCCAGAGACTTCATGTGGCCAAGGGTAAAAACAGGAGTTAGGAATCATAAGATGTTTGATTAGAGCTTGTTCCCTGATTCTATGTGGTCTCAGACAAGTCTCTTTCCCTCACTAGGCCAGTTTTCCTTTGGTAAAAGGAGAACAACTTATTTCCAATATCAATGACAATTACAAAGCATCTCTGAAAAGGCTACCACCAGAAAATGTCAAAGAACATTATGAATAAAAGAATACATAAAGACCTGATTAAATGAAAAAATATTGTGTTCATTCAAAACTGTTGATTGTTCCAGGCTAATCTGTAAGTTTAATATAATCACAATTTTCAGGAAACTCAACAAGATGATTCTAATATTGATATGTAAAAAATAAGAATAATTAAGAAAATATTGGGTAAATGAAAACAAGGAAGAGCACAACGGGAAATCCATCCCAGCAGATAAAATAATTATAACTCTCTAGAAAAAAATTTAATGTGGTATTGGCTCAGGAATAAATGAATAGATAAATGCAATAGAATAGAAAAACTACAAATCAACTAATGTGTGGTAGGCAGAATAAGGGCCTCCCAAAGAAGCCTCCTCACACATGTCTTAATCCCTGGAGTCTGTAAGTATGTTATGTTACATGGTATATTCATTTCTAGGGCTGCCACAATAAAACACAACAGACTAGGTGATGTAAACAACAGAAATTTATTTCTCACAGTTTTGGAGACAGAGCTGTTTTTCTCTAAGACACCTCTCTCCTTGGCTTGCTGATGGCACCCTATAAACTACCTCTTCATATTCTCTTTTCCTCTGTGCACATGCATCCCCAGTGCCTCTTTGCACATCCAAATTTCCTCTTCTTATAAAGACACAGGTCAGATTAGATTAGGGCCCATGTGTATGACTTCATGCAACATTATTTACCTCACTAAAGGTCCTTTCTCTAGATACAGTCACAATCTAAGGTACTAGGGGGTCGGGGCTGCAGCATATAATTATGGGAGACACAACTCAGTCATCACAGGGCAGCAGGGAATTAAGGTTGCAGATGGAATTAATTGGCTGACCTTGAATGAGATGAAGAGATTATCCTGTATTATCCAGGTAGGCCCAAAGTAACAACAATCTAAGCTGGGGTGGGGGGGGGAGGGGGGGTGGGTCATGAAAGTCAGCTTCAGAGTAATGCAGCCAGAGAAAGACTTCACTGGTCAATGCTGACTTTAAAATATAGGGGGCCAAGAGCCAAGGAATGTGGACCACTGAGGAAAAAACAAAAAAGGAAACAAATTTTTCCCTTGAGACTCCAGAAGGAATACAGAGCTGCCCACGCCTTGATTTTAACCCCATGAAACCACTGCAGATTCTGATCTCTAGAAGATTGTAAAATAAGTTTGTGTTGTTTTAAGCCACTAAGTTTGTGTCATTTGTTAAAACAGCAATAAGAATCTAATATGTCATGAATATGAAGAAATTATGATTAAATTGTCATTTCAAATAACTGGAAAAGGATAGACAATTAGCTAGTTATCTGGTTAAAAAATAAATGAATGAAATCATATTTCTATGCCATAATATTCACAAAAAGAAAACCCAGATGGATTAAAAACCTTGGTAACATACACATGAAAGTATTGGAAGAAAATATGGAAGAATGTGTTTGTGACTGCAGTACAAAAGGGTAAATAAATCACAAAAAAATTAATAAAGTTTACAATATTACAATATAAAAAATTGTTGCAAAAGACTTAATAAACAAAGTCAAGAGACAAGCAAAAAAAATGGGTGAAACATATTTGCAACAAGCATGCTCTGATTTTGTTGTTTTTTCTTCTTGTCAGTGAGCATGAATTATTTCACTAATTGAAAACAAAAAAGAAAAAAAGGTGGAAAGAATCTTCTCTACCATCCTCTTTTGTTCCCAAGAATGGGATTGGAATAAATGAGGACACTCTTTAAAAACAAAATCACCATGGGAACACAAGGCTGTTTTATTGAAATAAAAGGAAAATTATGGTTTCTTAAGGCATTTCCTCCCTCCATCTTTCCCGCCTTCTAGACTCCTCTTCCTTGCACATACCTGTGGACTGAGCTAAGAGCAGCCAGTGTTCACAGGAAAAGACTGCTAAAAGGCTAACCTATTTAGGACTTGCTGAATATGTGACTGAAACTGACTATTTATTTCCCCTTTTTCTCTTCTTTCTGGACATACAACTAGATGATATTCCCCAGGCGGCTCCCTTGCAGTTAGATGCGTTAACCTAAGTTCCAACCAATAGAATGGGGGCACAAGTGTCACTGCTAGGCCTAATGCGTGAAAACTTTACATTCTCCATGGTTCACCTTCTTCTGCTGGCTTGATACTAATTGAGTGTGCAAACCTGAAGTTACAGAGCCACAAAATACAAGAAACTTAGGTCCCTAAATTATTGCCTGGAAGAGAGTCACCTAGTAATTAGAAACACTCATATTGGGCTTATGAAAGCTAGAAAAAAATATTATATTTGAGCTATAATACACTTTTGAGTTTGTATTTGTAGCTAGTATTGCAGTAATTAATTCAGAGGACAAACTGACATCTTCTATCATCTCAATGGTACCATTAACACAGAATGAGCAAGAGATGACCTTTGTCTTCCTCTACCCAGCACCCTTGCCTTAGCTATTCAGACAGGAGGTAAACAGTAAACATGTCCCAACTCCAGCTATTCAGTAGACCTCACCCAAGGCTGCAAACTGGAGATATGAGGACCCAGCAGAACATATTTTCCCCCTCTGTCTACGATGTCATTGCTTGATAGCCACATATCACTGCTTGGACCTTCACCCCAAGTAAGGGTAGGTGACCACAGAATTGAATTTCCTACTGCTACCTTGTGACACCCTTTCAAGTGGTCACCCTATTCACATACACCCTCTGATCCAGCTTCTACACCAGAAACAGAGACACACAACCTGGAAAAAGAGGCTCCTGGTCCTTAAAGATCAGGTTTTATTTATCTGTGTAAACCTCACCCTGAGGCACACAAGTCTGAGGGTACAAATAGGAACTTGATTCTGAAGAGCTCCTTAGAGAATGCATGGTTGCATCCATTTTCTTTGCCTTATAAGTGGCAGACATCCAGTAAGTCTACATGGACTATACTGGGATGGAATTGGATTGGGGGCAAGCTGCCAGCTGAAAAGTTGGCTCTTCAGAGAAGCTCTCTTCTATCCCTCAGGAGACGCTGCTTTTCTTCCCTCCTCCTTGCTTTCACAGCTTTTACTCAGTGCTCCTACTTAGTCATCACCATGCAAAGTTGCAATTGACCTGTTTCCATGTCTGCCTTTTCAATATACTGTGAAGTCCCTGAATACAAAATCACTATGTGTTTTTCATTTTGTATTTCCAGGCCCAGTGCATAGTAGGTCTTCAAAGGACAAGTAAACAAATCAGTGAACAAATCCTGGCTTAATGGAGCAACCTTTCTACCAGAAGTCTGTTAACTATAGAGACAAATGGGAAAATAAGAAACAGAGTGTCTATGTCTTGCCAAGAAGTCCAAAAGGGCATCAAGCCCACCCTCCAATGCAGGAAACCCCTCCAAAAGATTCCAGACTTGTATCTTTGATTTAAATACTCCCTGTAACTAGGAGCTCAGTGTTTTAATTAAATAATCCTTTCCACTATTGGACAACTTCCATTGTTAAACAGTTCTCCTTCTAGTTGGCCAACACTTTCTCCCTCAGGACCTCTCTGCGGGCCCTAGTTGTGCCCTTTGGAGAAGATATCTCTGAAATACTCCTACTTGTTGGCAGAGATTCTAGAAGATGCTGCAGCCCTGTGCCCTGGGCCATTTTAGAAGGTCACCTCTGGTAAGTATCAGGCACAACTGGGAGATCATTTCCCTGCCTCCAGCTAGGATTCTCAACTATAGTCTTATTCCTTTCTGAGGAATGTCCACAGGAAAGAGCCTATTTGTCTCTGTTTGGTCCTGGTGCTGAAATATACTCCTGCTCATTCCTAATTTAAATTCTTTTTATTACCATGTCTGTCCCTTCCTTCAGTGAACAGGGAGAACTGTTGGCCCCTGTCATTACATAAAGAGTAACCAATTCCTCTCTTTTCCTCCTTTCCCACACATGACCTTGGCAACACAGCCTTCTCTTTTAGAGTTGATTCATAGGTTCTGAGGAAACAAAGCCCTTCCTTAAGCACCCTCTCCTGCCACGTGTGGGAAAGCCTGCAGCGTCCAGTGACCACTGCAGCCAGGAAGTCGTGGCTTTGTGCACTGTGCCAGCATGGTCCAGGACATATCCAGAGGCTCCTGGGCCCACCACGTCAACACTTGGGCAGTCACATGTGGGAACACAACCTCCATTAGTATGGGAGGACGTGAGAAAAAGCAGGTCCCTCCTGGCAGACCTATTGTGGACTCCAACCCTCCCCTCTGTCCAGCCCTGAGAAGCACTGGCCCCATGCTGTGAGCTTAATTATTTTGCAAGAGGACATTTGTCATTGGACTTCCTCTTTGTTCTCAGAGAAAGCTGGGAGTGGGCAACAGAACAAAGACATGTCTTTGCAGAACATGCTGCGAATCTGGGTCTGGGCCCATGAGAGGAGGGAGTTGAGCACATGGGGGCTTGGGAAGCCTAGAATGGGGCTCAGAGGGAACTAAATCCCCACCTGAGTGCCCTGAGCTGCCATCTCAATGGACCTACATTAGACTCAGTCATGTCTGAACTGATTTATGAAACCTTACAGGAAAAAATGATTTGAGGACTCTCTCTCCTGTCTCTCTGATCCAGAAAGGCCATTCTCTTAAAAAAATAATAATAAATAAAGTAGGTCTTCTTTTTTATTTTTGGAGGATATATTCAATTGGAGTGAGTGTGAAATTTTTGTGACTCACCTGATCTAGAGCTTTGACTCTCATTCTTAGAATATTCTTCTGATGTCTAGCCCTTCAGCTACTTGGTGATCTGAATCTAAGGAAACTCATAAAAGGTTGTTGGGGCATTTTTTAATGTATAAATGGGGATTGATAGTCCCTTACTCCCTTGATTCCCTACCCCTTACCTGTCTGGAAAGAGATTTCTTGAGCATAATAATTCTCTGCACTAGTGTTAGTAAGGGAAAGGTTTTTGTGTAATAAGTGCTCCACTCAAAAAACCCTGAACTGCACAGCCTGTGTTCATGAAGTTCAGAAGGGGATCTCTGCCTCACAGCAGCCAAGTGGGGTGAGCAGAGAGGCACAGAGAGGTGTCAGGAGGGGGTAACAGAAGACAAAAGGAGACAAATATGAGAAGAGACTCCTAGGTGCCCATCCAAGACTGGTCGTCTACAAGCTGAAAGACAATTCCACAGAAAAGGTTATCTTTTCTCCCATCCCAGACTCTGTTTGTGGTTACCTAACATTATTTTCCTCCTGTGATATACTTAGCTTCTTTCTTTTTTCATCAGGGCATAATGTGCATAACTGTGAGTCACCTTCCTCTAAGTCAAGGATACTTATAAATCATCCTTTGGCCTTTCTCTCTCCAGAATGGATCTCTTTCTCCTTTCACTTTCCTCCCAGAAATTTAAAAAGAAGAGGAAAGGAAACACGTGAATTGAATATCTAATGTGAACTAGGACATGAAAGAAATACTTTGCATAAATGTTTTTATTTCATCCTCATAGCTGCCCCCAAAGGTGGGTATAATTTTAGCATCAAAGGGGGATAAACATTTTTCCGATGAGGAAATTGAGGCTGGGGAGATTAAATGAATAGCCCTGAGTCACAGAGCTGGTTAATGGTAGCTGCCAGGTAAGGTTGAGCCCTGGATCTGTCATACTCCAAGGACAAGGCCTTATGGTTCCTCCATCAGCTCTGAATCTCTCCTTCCAGTCTTGACCTGCTCCCATGTTCCCCATATTCTTTTAGCTCTACCACTAATCAGAGTACTTGGCTTAGATCAGAGCATAAAGAGAAAATCATGTATCCAACTTAGAAGTTTCAAGATAACCCTTAGCTCTGGGTCAGGGTCATGAATGAGACTGTGGAAGTGAGAGCTCCCAGGAGAAAATAAAGTATCCGTATGGAAACATTAGTCACAACACATGAGGCTCAAGGGCCAGGAAATGGCTCTATGTCATTTAATAATCAAGCTTCTCTGGAAATCACAGTGTGCAGTGCCTGGGCCAGCTTCCATAATTACCAAAATGGTGTCAGGAAAGTGCATTTCCCAAATGTAATAGATTCAAATTTTGTTTTCCTCCTTAAATCATGACTGTGAGTCCAAGAGAGATCCCTGGGGACATGAAACACTATGGAGTCAACAACCAGGCCATAGAATCTCAGAATATCAAGGCTAAACAGAATCTCAGTGTTCCTCTAGCCAGACCCCTTATTACAGCCTTGGGAAATTGGCAACCCAGAAAGGAAATGTCTCCCCTAAATGAACTATGGCAGAAGGCAAACTCTACCCTGGGAGCCCTAAGCTGCCATCCAGCACTCCTTCTACTCTACCAGGTATCCTAGATCAGATGTTTAGGTCTTTCACCTCCGAAAGCCATGTGGGCAGTAGAAGAGGCTTTTATAGGAAACCACAAAAAAAGGTCAAGCACTCACTCCTATCTAGAAAAGAGGTCTGTCCCTGCCTCCCCCTAATTTGCCATGCTTCCTCCCATACCAGCATCTCCTCTTCCACAGGACCTGGTCAGAGACCATTTCTGATCCCTTCCAAATTGGCAGCATCATAAATGCGCATCCTAAGCTTATCCTCTTCCCAATTGTTCCTGTGTCATCGGTGTCAATGGGGACAGGAAGAAAACTCTGTGTTGGGGGAATAGGGCTCAAAACGGTAGAGGGACAAATTCAAGGATAGAGTTAGATAGGGATTTGTGGATAAGATGGGTGAGGCCAAGTTCTCTACACAGAGCTCAGAGACTAAAGAACCATCAGACTATAGGGAGTCCATTTCTCTGTCTCCAGCCAGAGCTTCCTGGCCCTAATTCATAAGATGACTCTTCTTCAAGGCTCAGGAGCCTTTGAGAGCTGCTGGCTTCCATTGCTTTTTTTGTTTTTACCTCAAGAAGAAAAAGAATTAGAAACTTGGGGGAGAAGAGACCCTTTTAACCACCTTGGGAGGGCCTAGACCACTCTTTGCCTAAGACATCCTCCCAGCGCCCAAGATCCACCTCCCACCCACATACACCCTTTCCTGTGGAGAAGGACCAATTTTCCTTGTCCTGAGGGTGTGAGAACCTCCCAGTTTGTCTGCCACCCACTGATTTCCATGTCAGGTTATGAAGCCGCTGGTCAGTCCACAGTTTCTTAAACATGCTCACAGATGATCTTACCATGGAGGGGGTTATCTGACACAGAGATCTTGCTGTGTGGCTCAGGAAAACATACTGACATCCACAAAAAGGTAAATTGAGACACTAAACTCTTGCCAGCTGGGGCCTGTAGCAACATGGCCCTTTGGCAGGCAGCTCTAGGACAGTCCTCTCCTGTGCCTCTTGTTTCCCCCCTTCTCTCTTTGTTTTCTTTCTTAAGGATGAAGAGATTTCATTTTCATTGTTCCATAGATGGAAAGGGAGGTCTTTCTGAGCAAAAGCCAAGCACTGTGTGTTCCTTACAGTTTGGTGTGGAAATAACTTGAAACTCTCTGTCTCCTCCCCTTGCCTGCCATGCAACCCCTCCAAGCTCTCCTTTCAAGGTCCCATGAAGGCTGCTACAGAAGCAGTGAGCCTTTTCCCAACCTGCCTGACCATGGGGAAGCCATAGAAGGCGATGGAAATATCACCATCCTATCTGAGGTAGCAGGGAGAGTTTGTAAAGAGGATGAATGCTGAGGAGAGACAGCTCTGCTAACAGGCTCTCTCAGGGTCCTGAAGTCTCCACACACTGTTGAGGCAGGGTCAAGATCCCAGTTTACTGAGTGGGGGCTGAGAGTGACTGTCGACATTATTCAGTTTCCCCTCTCTGCTTGGCCAGCTGGCCTCTAGTAGGCTTCTGAAAAATGAAAGGTATTTGTCAGGGGATGGGTCACAGTGAGGAAGAGGAGCAGCATCTTGCCCGGTGTGCTAGTCATACTCTGTTTGTCCCCACCCCATTCGAGGTCCATTCTCAGCCCTGGGACCCCTGGAAATGGCTTCACCTATTACTGTGCTGCATTTCTAGCATGCCTTCCCACAATGCAGCCCATCTTCCAAAAGCCCAGCCCTGACCAAGCTCTGGAAACAGTGCAGCCCTAGGATGGTCACCACTTCCTGCTGGTGCTGGTTTCTGGGTGCCTCAGCTTCCCTTGTGTACCTTGTTAATATCCTGCCCACACTTCTATAAGTAGCTGTTCATTAAAGTCAAGTTTGAGCCATCTAAGATGAATACTGTTTCTTGCAGAGACCCCAGTGTATGCATCCAGTATGTTCAATGCAAGAGCGGAGGTTAAAAGGGAGAGGGAGGGGATGTCCACCCTGAGGAGGTCATGTGTGGACCCAAACCAGAAGCATCAGTATCACCATGGGGCTTGTTAGAAATGTAAATGCTTGAAGTCTATCCCCAAAATTTGTGAATCAGAAACTGTGGAAGTGGGGTCCCACTATCTTAGTTTTAGCAAGATTTTCTTCCAATAATCTAGTTGGGGTTTTTTGTTTTGTTTTGTTTTGGTGTGTGTGTGTGTGGTTTTTAAGATTTTTTATTGATTTTTAGAGAGAGAGAAAGGGAGAGGGCGAGAGAGAAACATTGATGTGAGAGGGAGACATTGATCAGCTGCCTCCTTGACGTTCCTATAGGGGATTGAGCCTGTAACCTGGGCATGTACCCTGATGCGAAATCCAACCAGCAACCTTTTGGTACTTGGTGCAATGCCCAAACAACTGAGCCATACCTGTCAGGTCATTAACAATCCATTTTAACACTTCAGATGTAGCAGTCACCTCCGGGTGATTTTGACCCACAGGAAAATTGGAGAAGTCCAGAGCCTCCAGAGGGAAGGCATTTCTATCCCTCTCTTTTCCTATTTCCTACCCTATTCTGAAGAGGAGCAGATAAGGAAACAGAGCACTTGGGTTTTTCAAAATTATTAAAATTGGGTGTCTGCCCCCTTGATTAATCAAAGATCACCTGCAGGTGACATTTACCTCCTGGGTTTTGGTGTAGGCTAAAGAGGCCACTGTGAGTGGACCAACTTTGCTGCACTGTACAAAGGATACGGATGCTTTTTGATGCAGTCAGTGACTGCTGCTTGCCTGCTGCTCTCTCAGATTCTTTGCACATAAGTACAGAAAATCAGCCCAGACTCTTTGTTCTCAAAGTATGAATCAACAGCACTTGGCTCCAGATACTGCCTCACTGCTATCTTCCAGCTGTGCCCAGCTGTGTCGCATGGACTGAAGTGGGGTGCTTTTTTATGGTTAGGAAAGTTTTCTTAGGCTCTCTCTGCTCACATGTGGCTCATTCTCATCCTCCTTATACCAGCTGCTTGGGAGCTGGTTCACATTTGCAATGGTAACACTTGGGCTCTGGGGGAAAGGACAGACTCTGAGTAGCCACTGTGCCAGCTGTGTGCCCACAAGCAGCTACTTCATTGACATCTGTCTCCCTCATTAGTAAAATGGGAGTAATGATATCTATCTTTCAGGGTGGGGCAAGGATTAACTGAGATGACCTATGTGCAATGCCTTAGCACAAAGGGTGGCTTGTACTAGGTGGCAAAAAGAACATTCCCTTTTTTTTCACTCCTTCTCCTGGAAGACCTGACCCTGTATTTTCTGTGGTGAAATAGTGGTATAAATAGGGCAGAAGCTGGAGTCAAACTGTTTGTGATTGTCCCAGTGCCGCCACTTACTGTGTGTCTTAAGACTATTTATTTAACCTTTATATGCCTCAGTTTTCTCATCTATAAAATGGGGGTGATAATAGCACCTACCTCATTGGATAATCATCATGTTTAACTCCTAGCTTATATAAAATCTAGCATATCTACTTCACTCTGGAGGTCAGCCATTATTCATTACTAATAACAGTGTTACTATATAGTCTAGGTGAATAACTGAGATGCAAAGGCTGTCAGTAAGGGATCAACAAACAGGAACAATGAGATAGAATATTTGAAACTGGGAGTGCATTAATGTGCCTCTTTGTGTCTTGCTCATTCTCAGCATTTGAAAAAATTTAATGTGTATTTGGGGTAAGATTCAGGAAAATAGAGGCAAGAAGACCAGCAAAGAAGTCATGAAGAACCTGGAATCAAGAGGAAGAGAGCCTGGACTGGGCTGATATTAAAAAAAATGGCAAAGTTGCATCAGATCCAAGGACTATGTCTTTGAAAGGTCCTTACCACAAAGTATTTCTCTCTGAGAATTTTTTCCATTGCCTGGAAAAGAACCAGTCTGTTTTCCATCCCCGGACTCTGCAAAGTCGTTGTCATCACCACCCACTTTGTTCATGCCCCTCCCTACCTTGTAAACTCTTTCCTACTTTCTTCATGTTCCAAATCCTTCAGGACCCAACTCCATTCCCACTTCCTCTGAGACACTCCTTGGTGGATCTATCCCTCTCCTACTTCCTCCTCCCATAGCCCCTCATGTGGGCTGTGGTCAGTTCCACGCCATTTACCACAAATTTGTCTTTATTCCTAGGCAGTTTGCTGTGGTTTCACGCATGCACGTTTTCTTCTCCCAAACCAATCATAGGTTTTTTCCTGAGGGCCAGGACCACATCTTTCATTGCTTCTGGGCCCAAAGTGCTGGAAAAAATTAGACTGAGCCCCCAAGGAAAGCATAATAATTGGAGCCTTTGCAGTAGGTCTTTGCATCCAGATCTCACTGCCCCTAGACCCTGGATGCATCCTTGTCTCAGATCCCTAGGATGAATGAAAATGGAAAAGGAAAATACATGTGGGATTCACTGTCCACATATTGGCCTGAATCCTAACCCCACTCTAATGAAATTTCATGATTCTCTGCTCCTTAAGGAAGCACCAACTCTGCAGTTCTTCCTCCACCAGCAGAGCAGAAGGGGACAGAGGTGAGAACCAAGAGGACTTTCTCTTCTATGCCTCTTCACTTTCTCCCCTAGCCAAATATCAGTAGCAAGATGTTAGGAGGCAAAGTTAGGTTGAGATATGGGTCAAATAACAAAAATACGTATTAACAGGAATATTTAATGTACAATTCTAAATTTTAAATAAAAAATATCAAGTGATGCCTGCCCAGTGTGCTCAGTTGGTTGAACACCATCCAATACATCAGGAGGTCGCTGGTTCAATTCCTGGTCAGGGCACATGCCTGGATTGCAGGCTTGATCCCCGGTGGGGAGTATACAGGAGGCAGCTGATCTATGTTTCTTTCTCATTGATGTTTCTACCTTTCTCTCTCTTTCCCTTCCTTTCTCTGAAATTAATAATATATTTTAAAATATTTTTAAATATCAAGTGCAGTAGAATAGCATGATGAGACCTAATTTAAGTTGACTGCAGACTCAATATAAAACAATAAATGTTATTAATAAAGTTAATGTAACCTGGATACTTCAATAAATACCTAATGACCAAAACATTAAGGTGATATTTCCATTCAACTAAATACATTATTCAGGCCAGAACTACAATAATTGGAATTTTTAAAGGAGGGCATAGACCATAGTCAGGGAAGGACAAGGCCAAAAAAAAGGCTCTATAAACCAAATCACAAGAGGAATATTAGAAGGAACTAGAAGCATTTACCAAGTGATATAGTAATATAAATGTCTCATCAGGATATAATCCCTGTTTTCAAATATTTAGAAAGCTATCATGTAAGAAAGAGACTATTTATTCTGTTACTCCAGAATAGAGCAATTTCAATCTGAGAAGAAAGTTCCATGAGTTTTCTTAAAAATATAATACATTACTTTGTGAGGTAGTGAAGTCCTCACCACTGGAAAAATTAAGTAAGCATGGTTCTTTTCAGAAGCCTGCTACTTCATCCAGGAGTTCAGTGTCTTTTTGCTGCTCTTAGACTATTCTAGATATCTCACAGAGGAACACAGGAACAGGAAAACAAGCTTGTTCCCGCAGAATTTACTTTTCCAGTCCTCCATTCCTTAGCCCAATAAGGATGCAGTGTTGCTAGATAAAGCAAAAAGAATTAAGCTTGATGATTGGCTAATGGGTGGAAGAAACATACCTTTCTGACCCCAGGAACAAAAGAACCATAGTCAAGGCAAAATGCTTAATTGAGTCCTGTAAAAGATTTCACTTTCAGAAGGAACTTCAAGGCATCTAGCAAGGTGGAGGTAGGGACATTTTTAGGGATGTTCATTTTGGTCTAGTAGATCACATCAAGAGTAGTTGTCCATTGCCCATTCCATGAGATAGATAGGAAGATCAGGCAATGGCTACATAAGCTGAAACCCCAGCTCTGCCACGTACCACTGTGTGACTTGTGCACATGAATCTTCTTCCCATGCCGCTCTTCCTCATCTTTAAAATAAGGATGTTTATCCTCATAGTACTTATGATGATTAAATTTTTATGTCAACTTGGTTGGGCTATGGAGTGTCCTGATATTTGGACACTATGAATAACACAAATGTTATTCTGAGTGATGGGTGAGGTTGTTTTTAGAGGAGATTAACCTTTAAACAGTAGACTAAGCAGATTGTCCCCAATTATGTGAGTAGTCTTCATCCAATAAACTGAAGGCTTGAATAGAACAAACACCTTACCATCCTCCAAGAGAGAGAAAATTCTGCTGCCTGATAGTCTTTGAACTGCGGCATCAACCCTTTCTAATCCTATAGCAACTTACTGCCTTCGGATTTGAACTGGTGCACAAAACTCTGCAGAAGTTGGAGTTGCCAGCCCATAACCACATGAGACAATTTCTTATAATAAATCTAGATAGATAGATGGATAGATAGATAGATAGATAGATAGATAGATGGACATTTAAGAAATTACACTAAAATTAAATAAGATATACTGAAACCATTTTGCTATATATCTGATATAGAATAACTGCTCAATAAATGCAAGCTTTTTAATAAGGCCATTCTTGAAGAGTAAAATCATCTAATCAATTTTATTTTGAGAGAAATAAAAAGACTTATAGACAGGACTGTGAGATTGGGGACAGAAGTTATCACACCCCCTAGGTGGGGAATGGCTGCAGCCTGGACATCAATGGTGTCCTCAAGTTTCTAAACTCTCCCTTTCAAGGACTTTCCTCAATGTTGGATATACCACCAGGTGTCTGGGGAGTTTCTAGAGCAGGCCTCTCTTTGACAAAGATAATAGCACAGCCTTAAGATAAGAAGGGAGTTAGAGGTTCCCCAGCAATGCCTGGTACCCATCCACTGAGTTTCCCAAAAGACTACTAGATATCACCATCCTCCCTAACTCCAAACCAAAGCCTTTGTCCAAAGTCTTCACAACTTCACCTCATATCTTCCTCTTTTAGTCTCCCAGCCTTTCTAAGCCTAAAATCTTTAGCTAAGTCCACCCTCCCCATTGAAATTGTCCCATCATTTCAGGAGGGCTCTCATCTGTCTCAACCCTGCTCTGATGGGCTGTGATAATCCCAGCCACTGTGATCACTTATTGCCACTTATAAGGCCCTCATGTATTGCTTACAGAGTCAATTCTCTCTTCTCTCTCTCTCTCTCTCTCTCTCTCTCTCTCTCTCTCTCTCTCTCTTCCCCACTCTCCCTCCTTTCCTCCCTCTCTCCCTCATTTGAGGCTATCTTCCCACTGATTTTAGAGAGTAGAAGGGAATTGGGAGAGACAGAGAGAGAGAAACATCAATGTGAGAGAGACACGTCAGTTGGTTGCCTCCTGTATGAGCCTGGACCAGTGTGGGGGATCGAGCCTGCTACCAAGGTATGTGCTCTAGACTGGAATCAAACCCAAGACCCTTCAGTCTGTGGGCTGACACTCAGTGCACTGAGCCAAACCAGCTAGGGCTCAATTCTCTTTTACTTTGCACCCACTGCCTTTTCTGAACCCTGTAAGGACAGAGACCGCTGTGTCTTACACCCTTCCCAGCATCTAGAGTAGTCCCAGATCTGTTCACTTACTTCGATGATCGGTATCCTTGCCACTCTTTGGCCATCAGTACCTCATCAGTATTCTGTAATCTGGGGCACTGATGCCCAAACCTGGATAAGCATCAGAATCATCTGGGGAACTTTCATGAACTTAAGATCCCTGAGACTCAGCCAAGACTACAGAAGCAGAATCTCCAGGGATGAAGCATTTCAATATGAATATTTTTAAAGGGCCTCGGGTAATTGTGATGAGTGGCTGGGTTTGGGGACCACTGCTCTTAGAGATCAAGTAATCTTTACCATGGTCTTGAACTCTCCTCCCCAAATGACTCAGTTCACCTAAGGCCATGTTGTTAAAACCATCCTTCACTGCCATGGGGCCAGCCTCCCTGTGGCACCCACTCCATTCTCCTGCCCCTTGTCTTTCCCTCATCCTCCTGACTCACCAAACCACCTTCTTTTATCATTCCTTCTGCTTTCCTTCCTGACCATACACCTGCACACCCCTCTCCTCTCTAGCATCCCAGTTCCAGTCTCCTCCTGAATGTATCCTCATGTTAGCACTGTCTCTGCCTTAGCCTTCCTAACTAGCATGCTTTTCCAATAAATGTTTGGGGAGAGCTACATAAAATTTATTAGTTTATATGCTGGCTATTAAGAATAGGTCATCCATACCTCTGTGCTTTGCTTCCACCGCTCCTCTGAGTCTCAGACTCTTTTCTAGTTGTGGGATTTTCACTCAGCCAGCCTTCCTGTGGGTGCGAGTGGTGTCCGTGTGTTCTTTTTGTGGTTTTTCTGAGGTAGTTTTTCACGGCTGCATTTACGGTGTTTACCTTATGCCGCCATCTTGCTGTCTCCCTGAAGTTGTTTTTTTAAAAAATATTTTTTTATTGATTTCAGAGAGGGAGAGAGAAATAGAAACATTCAATGATGAGAGAAAATCATTGGTTGGCTACATCCTGTGTACCTCAGCTGGGGTTTGAGCCCACAACCCAGGCATATGCCCTGACTGGGACCTATGAACCGTGACCTCCTGGTTCATAGGTTGACGCTCAACTGTTGCAGAAAGACAAAAAAAAAAAGCAATGCTTTGAAGAAGTGGAGAAATCATAGGTTTAATATCATGCACGTGGACTCTGGGGTATCCCAAATCCAGAGGGGGGGGGTCGCACGCAAGAACATTGCTTATAACTGCCCCTTGAGTTCATTGATTTGCAAATATACTTCCTCCCTCCAAGGCCCTGAAGGGAGTACTCTGTTCATCTACCCTTCCACCAGGTGTTCTTAGGTTCTGGGCTCGAAACAAAGCCCCCTGCCCTACCGCAGGACAGGGCTTTGTTTGGTTTTATGGCCTAACATTCCTTGCAAGACCAACTTCCTCCTCACAACCACTGAGCCATGCCAGCTGGGCTTGAAGTTTTATTTCAGATGAATTATAACTCCCAGTCTTGATATTTTTTATTTTAAAATACTCAGGGTCAGTCAAAATCTCATCACTTAAAAATTGTAAAATATGAAGTGGCATTTCCCTCAACTGGCTGGACCCTTCAGCCCTGCTATCACTAAAAGCAGTTATATATCCTAGGCCAGTATCTTCACTGACAAGGTCAACCTTTACGTTAACTGAGCCTATCTGTCTTTTTGCATCTATAATGACATACCCTTGAAATGTCTGGGTAACTTGGAACTTCCCTTTTTCTGGACCCCTTGGGGCACAACCTAATGTGCTGGGCGCCAGGACAGATACCACAAACTCCTTCATTGTTATCATGTTAATTGATCCTGCACCCACCTAAGTACGAGTCTATCATTTTACTTTTTATCCAATCCCAGGGGTTCCCCCCCCCTCACTCCCCGCTTTGCTTTCTCCTGCCTCTCTAGTCTATCACCAATGGATTTCATTCACCTACGTCTCTTCCTTTGATTGCAATGTATAAATATAGATGTAACCCACCATTCCCCAGAGCATTATCTTAATTCCTTCAGGTTTTGCTTCCCTGCAATTGTCAACAGGCTCAAATAAACTCACCAAAATTAAAATAAAATAAAAAGAATAGGTCATCCATGTATTTGTTCCAAGATAAACACTCAGAATATGGCTGATTAGGTAGAATGTGCCTAAAATTTTATTTGTGGTCTGTCTCACATCTTGCAATAACTTCTCAAATAGAAAAAAATCTTAATTTAAAGAACTTTATTGCCTTTGAGAACATGAGAGGAGTCTCAAAACGATGCAGTCTTCCTAAATGAGGTCTCCCAATTAAAGAACCAGTAGCCTTATGACATATTTGGTTGTACTGAATTCTAAAATATCTATATTGAAAGGAATCTTCAATGTCATCTTCTCCAAGGACTGACAGATTTACAAAAAGTTCTTAGAACACAAGTGGAGTGTTTGAAACTTTCTTTAAAATGTTTATTGTTTTGCCAGGCCAGTGTGGCTCAGTGGCTGAGCATTGACCTATGAACCAGAAGGTCGTGGTTCGATTCCCAGTCAGGGCACATGCCTGGCTTGTGGGTTCAGTCCCCAGTGGGTGACATACAGAAGGCAGCTGATCAATGATTCTCTCTCATCATTGATGTTTCTATCTCTCTCATTTTCCCTTCCTCTCTAAAATATATATATATATATATATATATATATATATATATATATATATATATATATATATTAAGTTTCTTGTTTTGTCCACTAGGAGGTAGAAATAGTTAATGCTCTTCTCAGACTGTAACTCTTCACAAACTTCTGTCAATTGTTTGAGGAATCTGACCACAGGTTATTGATCTCCTATGGCAGGTTTCTCAACAGCAGCCCTATTGATACATTGGACCCAATAATTCTTTGTTGTAGAGACTGTCCTGGGCATTGCAGGATGTTTGGTAGTATCTCTGAATTCTGACCACTAGAAGCCACTTGCACTCAGCCCTGCCCCTCAAGAGAAGGGGCACAAAATGGTCCCCAGTGAGAATCACTGCTCTGTAGTGTTCTAGTCATACAGTCCCCATCCTCCAGAAGCTCACAGTGCAGCCAGGACATTGATATCTATACCAATATCCACCAAATCCTGTCATAAGCTCTGTAACAAGCACATGAACGAGAAAGAGGGAGACCCAACTTTACCCTAGGAGAGTCAGGAAAAGCTTCATGGTGGGGAAACTTTGGGATCAAGTCTTACAAAATAAGAAGGCATTTCCAGAGGAAGGGCATTTAAGGCTAAAAGAACTGCTTACACCAAAGGCAAGGGGTTGTGTGGTATATTCAAAGGATAGAAAACTATTCAGAGGAGCGGGGGACTTAGACCCCTTAGTGAGAAGTGACAAAGAGAGAAAGACTCAAATTCTTACCACACCCTCTTGTCCCTTATGCGCTGCCCTCACCTGATTTTGAAAGTGAATTGAGTTTAGAGCAAACTGAGCATGAGTTCTAGGTATAGTAAGTGGAGATTTATGGGGTTGCATCAAACAGTATTAACCTCAAGTCTCACAGTTTCCATTCATCAGACCCCTAAACCAAAGATGTTGGGGCCACTACATTGCGCATTGGAATGTTGACTTTAAACAAGATCACAGTGAACGCTAGTCTCATGAAAACAAGCCCCATTCACATACCCTTCTAGAACTGTCAATTCTCAGAAGCAGGGGGTAAAGTCTTGGATGGGAAGCCATTGCTGTTGCCTCATGTGGACAAGGAGACATAAGGAGGTAGCAGTAACTTAGTGAGGAAAATGGTGATGGACGAAAGAAGCCTGGATTGAGAGCCAGGACACCAGCTAGTTACAACCTGAGTCTGCTGCGAGCTGTTTGAGTCCCTAGAATTCCCTGGTCAGTTTCATCATCTCTAGATGGAAAGAGTTATAATAACTCTCCACAAGGCCTTAGTTAAGCAACATCACCTTGTTGGTCCTTGGTCCCCCAGAGAGTCAACGTAGAGACTGAACTGGACCAGTGGTTTGAATGCTGTTTGAATCACAGTCTCCTTTAGAAATTATGAAAGCTGTGCCTTGCCCCCAAGTCCCAGAAAAAAAAAGGGGGGGGGGTGGCACATATGCAATTTTTTTTTTATTTCAGGGCATTCTCAGAAGACCCATGGATTATATTATCCTTTCAAAGAATACAAGTAACTTTGGAATCATATGAGCATAATTGCCATAGCTCTGACACAAAGAGCTTCACATTCAGTTTTCTTGAGTGGGGAGGTCACAAGCTGGTAAAAGGATGGGTCTACCCTGACAGAAGACACTAAAGGTTTTTTCAAAAAAAAAGCTCCCTGTCAGTAGCCATTGCTTCTGGCCTTCTCAATACCCAGTGCTCCTCCCTACCAAACTGTCCCCTACCCTTCTTCATAGCTTCTTCCACTAGTCTTCTTCTCATCACCCATCCACTTTTGTGTCCTCCTATGCGTGGCTGAGTCACAGTGAAATAGCTGCATATCTATACCCTTATATTTTCTCCATATGTTTGATTCTTCTCTTTATATTATCCCTAACCACTCATTCAGGCCTTGCCCAATCCAGGCCCATTGTTAGTGTGAGTAGATGACCTCTGGAAGACCCTTCAACTGACGTATTTGATTCTATGTCACTGAGGAAACCAAAGAAAG
>PVJC01003175.1:0-72683 GCA_004026665.1 Murina feae
TGGTACTGAGGTTTTGGAGCCAGGACCCTGGACTTCTGTCTTCTTTTCCTCAGGAACATCAGACAGCTATTAACCATGTTGGTGAATCAGAATAAAACTAGTGCCAGCAATTGAGGTGGTGACTGCTAGAGGCCATGTGAGAAAAAATATAATGGAGAAGACAGTGGAGGAGAATGCAAATGGCAGTTCCCCTGGATAAGTGGGGGTAAGGGGAGGTTGTGTTGCCAGGAGACAAGCAGGCTTGACATATTCTCAGGAATATGAGGACTGACAGGCATGAAGAAGAAGTGGGCTAAGGTGATAGCAGACAAATTTGAGAGAGTGTGACATCTATGCTTCACTGTATCTACCTGAGATACATGATCTTCCAATTTTTCAATGTGTTTTCAGAGAACCACCCTCTTGACATTTTCTATCTCACAAGAATGGCTATTGCCCACCAGGAGATAAGTCATCCAAAAAACAAAATGAAACAAACATAAAACCCCAACAAAGCCACAATGCCCTCTGGAAGTTCCACTGGAGAGTCCATCACAGCACCTGTCTCGCAATAGCTCCAGCAGATTCCCATTTACTGTGTGAGCATGGTCCCTTCTTCTCTTGGGCAGATTATGAGCAGCTAGTACTTATGAAGGTTTGTAAACTAGGTTAGGTTCTTCTTAATTGGACTTCAAGATTTTCTCTCCCACTTATTGTAAATATTTTTTCTGTATATTACAATGCTTTGACATTTAAACACACACACACACACACACACACACACACACAAAACCACTTTCTGACTGAGAAGAAACTGCTGCTTCAGGATTAGCCAATTCTTAAGGATAGCAAAAGACCAAAGGTGCATGTGTTTGATATACAAACAAACCAATCCAGAGTCTGCAGCTCTCTGTGCCCCAGGCAGCCCAGGAAGCAATATTCCTCCAGTTTAAGTCTACCCAAAACAGGTGCCAATCAACCGGGGGACATCGTATATCCCAAAGCTCACTGAAGAAATTACTCAGAATAATCAGTCCTAAACTGTTCACCTTGCCCTGCCTTGCCTTTCCCACAGAAACTTCAATTAAGACTGGTTATACCTTGCCATCACTCCCATTTTCTGCCTCCTGGACACCCTGGTGCCTTCTGATATGGCCCTGATGGCATGCAATGCCTTCTGTCTCTAGAATCTGTGTGCTTTTTTTCTGAGCCTCTCTCCTGTCTCCTCGTGTGACTATACCTGACTCACCATCTCATATTTACCATGATATAACTCTCCAATCCTTAAAATAAATGGTAAGATTTTGGAACATGCTCTCGACTTTGCATATAGTACCTAATCCGGGGCGGGGGGAAGGCCTAGAATTACAATGTATATTGGATTTCTAAAGTAAACCACATGTACTGGAATTCATATTATTAATTCATGTTGCCGCTTGTTAAAACTGCTATTTACCAATCTGACTGGAAGTATTTAAATATTTTAACAATCGGTACTGCCACAGTTAGCAGTGTGTACTAGCTAACTTCGGCTCTGGATCCACCTTTGATGAATATTACCATTAAGACTCTGGCCCCCTCAGTGCAAAACGAGGTCAATGACACCTCTTAGACAATTCTGCCTTTGCAGTGATAAATAATGTTGTTTCAGATTTTTATGTTTTTGTATTTTTTTCAAGGTCTTTGGTTTTTTAATGATGGGATCTTAGCTGTTTATGGGTGCCAAGAGGTACACATTAGGGGCAATGTTTCACTCACTAATAACTTTAAAAAGCTCTATAGAATTTTGGACACTTGATGAAGAGGAACTAGACGTTAAAATATTAGATATTTTATTGACAGGATATAATTTAATCTTCAATTTCATTTGATTCCATCTTTTTTGAGTAAACACTGTTAACCTTCAATTTCATCAAATCTCATTTTTTGATTAAAGGTGATCTAATAAATAATAAATAAATGTGATATTTTTCCATGTCATATACTACAATTTGAACAAACATACCTATGTTTAGTTTTGAAAGGGTAAGCTACAGAGGCCCTACTCACCTTCCAAAATAGTCAGAACTTGAGGGATGAGAATAAGGCTCAGTGGAAAGACTGCAACCTTGAGCAATAGGTACACTCTGGTCTGAATTCTGCCTCTACCACTTCCTTGGTCTGTGAGTATAGAAAGTAATCTCATTTTCTCAAATTTTTCCTTATTCAACCTTTCTTATCTTTTTAACTTTTAAGTTTTTATTTATTTTTAAATTGAAATATAAATAATATCACTCAACCTTTCTGTGTAAGACATATAGGCCCTGCACTTGTTTACCTTGCTGGAGTAGCAGAGAAGAAATTCAGGAGATATCATGCATGGATTATGGACTGCAGACTGGAATGGATATCTGGTATACCACCTGAATAAAGATGGCTTACTAACAAAAGAAAGACAAGGGCTATGATTTAGCAACTCTTAGTGGGCTGATTGAGCTTGCATTACTGAGAGTTAACTATAATGTAACTCTGCCCCTTTTTCCTTATCTACACGAAAAAGTTGAGTTCACTACTTGAACCTTGAAAGTCTTCTATCCCATGGGCCATTTTGACTTTACACCAAATGAAGGGACTCCTCACTCTTGAGCTCTTTCTTGCGCTCTGCTCATCGGCTCTTTTGCTCCTACTCATCTTGTGAAGATGATAAGGGTTAAGAGTGAAAATACACAAAAACAGGATGTGAAACAGCTTGAGTTCAGTGGAGGAAAACTTGCCATATATCTAGTTTAAGTTCTACAGGGCAAAGAGTCCGGAATCCGACTTCAACTTCGAATATGTAAATGTCCTTACATGAAATGCTCTGACTGTTGAGGGAGGAAAAGAAGTAAAATCAAATGTCATGGATAGCTCAGTTCAGATCTGATTTCCAGAAATTACATTTCATATGTTTTCCCCCAAGTGTGTAAATGTACGAGTATTTGATTCTTCTTAAGTGCTAATGGCTTTTTTAAAGTTACTTACATTATGTTTGAAATTTTGCTTCACTGAAAGGCATAATGCAAGGGAATCTCTTATGCTTTGGAGTTGATGAAACAAGGATATTTACTTTTATGGAAGCAGGGATTTTTAAACGGAATTTTTATTAAAAACTTTGAAGTTCCTATATGTCTTGACCTTTACTGACTAGCACCCATGTTTTGTGTTATTGATGCATATTAACTTTCATAAATAACAAATCTTGAGGGACTCCTCCTATAGTGTGACAGGGTAACTGGCAGTGTACTAGCCCACTCATTATAAACAGTGATCAAACTAGACTCAGTATATGAGGCAACCATTTTAGACATTTGACAAGAGGCAACTCAACACTGATCTCTTAGAGAAAGAAAACACAGAGTGAACCCTACAACTACCATTACATTTTCTGAAGAGTGAGGAGGAGAAGCCAAGCACAGCATGATGTTTGCTGAGTGTAGGAGGCAGAGATTGGAGTTCAGGGAACGTCAAGGAGCTGTGCAAAGAAGGAAAACTGCCAAGGAATTGTTTTTAAGTTTTGTACCAAATATTAAGCTGTGAGCACATAGTAAAAACTGGGAAGCTGTAAATATGAGTAAATATAGAGTGTAACTAAGCTTCAAAATAAATATAGGCTGTGGAGATCACACATTTCTGAGAGAAATGGGAATTGCAACCAGCTGAAACCTTGCTGAACACTAGACACTCAATAAAGGTCCCAGAAACTTTGTATCTAAGAATCTAGGGCAACTCTAGGCTTAGAATAAGGAATAAGAAAGACCTACTCTAACGAGCAAGGTGTTCCATTATTAAGTATTCTAGAGGCCTGGTGCACAAAAATTTGTGCACTCAGGGGGGTTCCTCAGCCCGGCCTGTGCCCTCTCACAGTCTGGGACCCCTTGGGATATATCCCCAGGGGAATGGGTCTAAGCTGGCAGTTAGACATCCCTATGGCAGCACAGGGTCCCTCAGGGGCTGTCCACTTGCCAGCAGGGAGCAAGCCTAAGCTACAGTTGGACATCCTTAGTGCTGCTGAAGAGGTGAGAGAGGTTCCCACCTCCACCACTGTACTGGCAGCCATCAGCCTAGCTTGTAGCTGAACAGAGCTCCCCCTGTGGGAGTGCACTGACCATCAGGGGCAGCTCCTGCATTGAGCATCTGCCCCCTGGTGGTCAGTGTGTGTCATAGTGACCAGTCATTCCCAGTCATTCTGCTGTTAGGGTCAATTTGCATATTACCCTTTTATTATATAGGAGGATAGAGGCCTGGTGCATGGGTGGGGGCTAACTGGTTTTCCCTAAGGATGTCCTGGATCAGGATGGCGGTCCCCCTGGGGTGCCTAGCCAGCCTGGGTGAGTGGCTGATGGTTGTTTGCAGGCTGGCCACAGCCTCTTCAAGGTGGGTGTCCGCCCCCCACCGGGGTGCCTGGCCAACCTGGATGAGGGGCTGAGGGCTGTTTTCAGGCTGGCCACATCCCCTTCAGGGAGGGGGGTCCTGCTGAGGTGCCTGGCCAGCCTGAGTGAGGAGCTGATAGCTGTTTGCAGGCTGGCCACAGCCCCCAGGACCCAAGATCTTCAGCAAGGCTGGCTAGAACCAGGTATCTGGGGTTTATTTATCTTCTATAATTGAAACTTTGTTGCCTTGAGCCAAGCCCACAGCTGGCCTAGGCAGGTGGGAAGTTTAACTTCCTCCATCAGCAGGGCAAGCATGCCTCTTGCTTGTTCCAGCTCCATAGCTGCCGCCCGCCATCTTGGCTAGGTTAATTTGCATACAGTCACTCTGGTTGGCTGGTGGGCATGGTGATTGGCTGGTGGGCATGGCTTGGGTGTAGCAGAGTGATGCCTAATTTGCATATTATTCTTTTATTAGATTAGATTGCAGCCACAATAACACCCAATATTCTTTAAAGAAAGGTTTTAAAAAATTTTATTCTCAACAACATAGCATTTATAATGTTTATCTTAAAATATTGCTACTAGATATAAGCATAACCAATGGACGCAACACAAGACACTGGGGGGTAGGGGAGGCTGGAAGAAGGTCAAGGGAAAAAATAAAGGAGACATATGTACTACTCTTTGTAATATTTTGAGCAATAAGACAAAATTAAAATATATATATATTGCTACTACATAGGCATAAAAGCAAGAAATCCTGTGCTCCATAACCAGGGGAAAAACTGTAGCAGAGTCAGACAGACCTTAGAGATAATTTGGAATTAGCAGGCAAAGAGTTTTAAAAAGCAACTTAAATATGTTTAAGAATTTACAGGAAAGAATGACATGATGAATAGTCAGATGGGAAACCCATTAGAGAAATAGGAACTTAAAGAGTCAGAAATTCGGAACAGAAAAATGCAATCACTAAAATGAAAATTTGGTTATTTATACCTTATAAATATTTTAAAAATTCTGCTCATCAAAAGCCTAAGGCTTGGAGAAAATATTTGTAATTCATATATCTGACAGTAGACATGTCAGTTATGTAAAGAACTTTTATCAATCAATTTAAAAACAAAACAAAACAACATACTTTTTAATGAATGAGCAAAAGATCTGAACAAACATTAATGAAGCTAAATAAACAAATAGCATATGAAAAAAATGTTCACTAACATTTGTCAATTATGAAAATTGAAACCAAAATAAGATACCAGTATATGCTTATTATAATAACTAAATTTTAAAAAGCTAACAAGATTAAATATTGACAAATATATATATTTTTTAATTTCAGAGAGGAAAGGAGACAGAGAGAAAAATCAACAATGAGAGAGAATCATCAATCAGCTGCCTCTTATATGCCCCACACTGGGGTTCAAGCCTAAAACCCAGGCATGTGCCCTTACTGGAAATTGAACCACAACCTCCTGCTTCATAGGTTGATGCTAAATTACTGAGCCACACCAGCCAGGCTTGATTGGAATTCTCATGCATTGGATATAAGTGTATAAAATTATACAACTAATTTGGAAAACCATTTGGCACTATGTTTTAAAGTTACCATTACCTTATGACTCAGAAATTCCACTCCTAGGCATTTATCCAAGAAAAATAAAAACATACATTAACAAAAATACTTATATAAAAATGTTCATAACAGTCATATTTATGACTGCCTTAAACAGGAAATAACTCAAATGCTCAGTAACAAGTGAATAGCTGGATAATTTCAATTTATACAATGAAACACTACTCAGCAGTAAAATGAAAGCATTAATGATACATGTAAACACATAAATTACTTTGAAAAACCATTATGTTGAATGAAAGAAGTCAATCACAAAAAGTGTTCTTTTATACTTTTCAGGGTAATTTTAGAATAGGAAAAACCGACCCATGACAGGAACATCAGAATGGTGATTGCTTCTAGTGGGAAGAAATTTGAAGATGACTGATGGTAAGGAACATGCAAAACTTTATGTGATGATAGCAATACAGAGAGCACTTTGTATTTGAGCTTCACATCCACAACAAACCACTGACCAAAAATATTTTTCTTTATTTATTGCTTTAAATTTTTTTTCAATTATAGTTAACATATAACATATATTCGTTTTAGGTGTATAACCTAAACCATAGTGATTAGATATTATATAATTTACTATGTGATCACCCCAATAAATTTGGTACCCATCTGATATCATACATGGTTACTATAATAGTATTGACTATACTCTCCATTCTATACTTCACATCTCTGTGACTTCCCTATGACTTGCAATTTGTACTTTACCTTTTTTACCCAGCTCCTTAAGCCCCTTTCCACCTGGCAATCATCATAACATTCTCTGTATTTATAAATCAGTTTCTGTTCCATTTTTTCATTTGTTGATTCAATTGTTGATATATATTTATTGTCATTTCATTATTCATATCTTTTATTTTATTCTTAAAGAAGACCCTTTAACATTTTGTGTAACCCTGGTTTAATAGTGATGAACTCCTTAGCCTCTTGTCTGAGAATCATTTTATATGTTCTTCAATTCTAAATGATAGCTTTGCTGGGTAGAGTAATCTCGGTTGTAGGTCCTTGCTTTTTATCACTTAGAATATTGAAAAAAATCTTTATTGTTGAAAGTATTACAGATGTTCACCTTTTATCTCCATTTACCCATTTTAGCCCTCACTTACCCCCTAAAATATTTCTTGCCAATTGTTTCTGGCCTGCATAATTTCTGTTGAAAAGTCAGCCTTATGAGAGCTTTCTTGTAGGTAACTAACTGATTTTCTTTCTTTTTTAAAAATTTCTTTATTGATTAAGGCATTCATATGTGCCCTTATCTCCTCATTGCCCCCCCGCCGCCTCCCATTCATGCCCTCACCACCCTGTTGTCTGTGCTCATTGGTTAGGCTTATATGCATGCATACAAGTCCTTTGGTTGATCTCTCCCCCCTAATCACATCCTCCCCTACCTTCCCTCTGCGGTTTGATGGTCTGATCAATGCTTCTCTGTCTCTGGATCTGTTTTTGTTCATCAGTTTATGTTGTTCATTATATTCCATAAATGAATGAGATCATGTGATATTAATCTTTTTCTGACTGGTTTATTTCACTTAGCATAATGCTCTCTAGTTCCATCCATGCTGTTGCAAATGGTAAGAATTCTTTCTTTTTCAATGCAGCATAGTATTCCATTGTGTAGATGTATCATAGTTTTTTAATCCACTCATCTACTGATGGGCACTTAGGCTGTTTCCAAATCTTAGCATTGGTGAATTTTGCTGCTATGAACATAGGGGTGCATATATCCTTTCTGATTGGTGTTTCTAGTTTCTTGGGATATATCCCTAGAAGTTGGATCACTGGGTCAAATGGGAGTTCCATTTTTAGTTTTTTGAGGAAACTCCATATGTTCTCCATAGTGGCTGCACCAGTCTGCATTCCCACCAGCAGTGCACTAGAGTTCCTTTTTCTCCATATCCTCGCCAACACTGTCCTTTGTTGATTTGTTGATGATAGCTATTCTGACAGGAGTGAGATGGTACCACACTGTCATTTGGTTTTGCATCTCTCAGATAATTAGTGACTTTGAGCATGTTTTCATATGTCTCTTGGCTTTCTTTCTGTCTTCTTTTGAAAAGTGTCTATTTAGGTCCATTGCCCATTTTTTGATTGGGTTGTTTATCTTCCTTTTGTTAAGTTGTATAAGTTCCCTGTAAATGTTGGAGATTAAACCCTTATTGGTGATAACATTTGCAAATATGTTCTCCCATGCAGTGAGTTTTCTTGTTGTTTTGTTGATGGTTTCCTTTGCTGTGCAAAAGCTTTTTATTTTGATGTAGTTCCATTGGTTTATTTTCTCTTTACTTTACATTGCCCTAGAAGCAGTATCAGTGAAGAAATTGCTTCAACATATGTCTAAGATTTTGCTGCCTGTGTATTCCTCTAGTATTTTTATGGTTTCCCATCTTCTGTTTAAGTTCTTTATCTATTTTGAATTTATTTTTGTGTATGGTGTATGTTGGTGGTCTAGTTTCATTTTTTTTATAAGTACCTGTCCAATTTTCTCAATACCATTTACTGAAGAGACTGTCTTGACTCCATTGTATGTTCATGCCACCTTTGTCAAATATTAATTGAGCATCATGGTTTGGGTTGATTTCTGGGTTCTCTATTCTATTCCATTGATCTATATGTCTGTTCTTGTGCCTAACTAACTGATTTTCTTGTGCTTCTTTTAAGATTCTCTCTTTGTCTTTAACCTTTGGCATTTGATTTATGATCTGTCTTGGTGCTGGCTTCTTTGGTTTATCATGTTTGGGACTCCCTGAGCTTTAGAACTTGTATGTCTATTTCTTTGACCAGGTTAGGGAAGTTTCCAGTCATTATTTTTTTCAGATGGATTTACAATACCTTGCTCTCTTTATTCTTCTGGCAACCCCATAAAATGAATGTTGGTATATTTGCAGTTGTTCTATAGGTTTTTTACGCTGTCTTCATTTTTGTTTGTTTGTTTGTTTGTTTGGATTCTTTTTCTTCTTGCTATTCTAATTGAGTGTTCTCTGCTTTCTTATCTTCAGATTCTCTGGTTTGATCCTCTGGTTCATTGACTCCCCTGTTGATTCCTTGAAATATGGTCTTCCTCTCAGTGTATTCATTTATGACTGGTTCTTTACTATGTTTTCTATCTCTGTTTTTATATTTAGCTCTTTGTTGAAGTTCTCACTGAGTTCATCTACTCTTCCCCTAAGCTCCTTGAGCACTCTTATTACAAGTGTTTTGAACTCTGCATATGGTTAATTGCTTGTCTCTTTAGTTATTTTTCTGGACTTTTGTTTTGTTCTTTCATTTGGGACATGTTTCTTTCTCTCCTCATTTTGGCAGTCTCCCAGTATTTGTTTATATGTATTAGTTAGAGCTGTACCTGGGATTGGTAGAGTGGCCTTATGTAATATGTGTTCTGTAGGGTTCAGTGGCACAGTCTTCCCATTAACCCGATCTGGGAAGTCCAAGTGCACTCTTCTTTGTGGGCTGTGTACACTCTTCTGTTGTAGTTGAGCCTTGTTTGCTATCTTCATATCATTTATAGGTATTAACCAGGATCCAGAGTGGATCAGCTGCAAGGACTGGCTGTGCCCATTATAAAGGATTAGCTTAGGAAGGGCCCACCCCACCTAGCAGGACTTACTTAAGTGGGGCTCTGGTTCCCACTGAGTCCTCCCCTTGGGTTTGTCATTTGCGAAGGTGGTTGGATGGTGCTTTAGTTTGGTTTGAATCTTACTATTGGGTGTGTTGGCTCTGGGGAATCCTGGGAGGTACAGACCAGGGTCAGCTTCCAGTTGTGTTTGGTTCAGCTGCAAAGTGACCTGCAGATGGCTGCTACTTGTCCTTAGATTGAAGTTACCCTGTAAAGTCTCATCTTCTAATCACAGCTGGCTGCAATAACTTAGGGAAAAGTATGGGACACACTGAATCCAGATGCTGCTTGTTTGAGAGATTTTAGGAAAGTCTGAAGCATGAACCAAGGGAAGCTATGCTCATAGAAATGCCACTGGAAACAGCTTGAGTGGTTCTGCAAGTTGGGTGGGAGGAGTCTCAGGGAATCACCATGGTAGAGTAAACAGTGATAGCCAGGTTTATGAAGATTAAGCTATGGTGTCCATCCCCTGGCTCCATAAAGGCAGAGCTCAGAAAAGGAACAAAGGTCATTGCCAGCACTTCTCAGTGAAAAAAAATTTGCCCCTCCAACTCCCATCCAACTTCCCGACAACTCAGTTGCTCCCCAAATGTTCCTAAAGCCTTTTGAGCTGCTTCCCCAGTGCTAGATCTCAGAGAAAGCAAGTTCAAGTAAGTCTTGTGTGGGCCCTTTAAGAGGAATATAAGGGACTCCAGAAACCCTCCATCTCACTCAACTACAATCTCCAGTGACTTTTTCATTCAAAAGTTATCAGGACTTCTCTTCCTGATCCCTCACTCCTTATGAGAATCTTCTTCATGCAATATATTTCTCTCAATTTTTATCCTCCACATGTAAGTTTGGGATCAGCTTGTTTCACATCTCCACTCATCCTACCAGTCTCATTGTGGTTTCTTTATATCCTTAATTGTAGGACTTCTGTTCATCTAGATTTCAGGTAGTTCTGAATGATGGTTGTTCTGTGGTTTATTTGTAATTTTGACATGGTTGTGGGAAGATGCCTTTACCTACACCACCGTCTTGATCCAAATTCTCAAAATATTTTTAGAAAGTGTTATGAAATTTCTTATATGTGCTATTTAGTTAGTTGTGTCTATATGAACATGCACAATTCTTTCTTGTAATCATTTCCTAAGCATTATAGTATAACAACTATTTACATAGCATTTAAATTTTATTAGGTATTTTAACTAATCTAGAAATGATTTAAGGTATATGGAGGCTGTACATATGTTATATGCAAATATCATGGCATTTTATATCAGGGACTTGAGCACTTACAGATTTTGATTTCTGTAGGTAGTCTTAGAACACTCCTTGTGGATAACAAAAAATGACTGTATTCCTTATTATAATAGACTAGGGACCTGGTGCACAAAAATTTGTGCACTTGGGGGGGTCTCTCAGCCCGACCTGTGCCCTCTTGCAGTCTGGGACCCCTTGGGGGATGTCCACCTGCTGGCATGCCTGGCCAGCCTGGGTGAGGGGCTGATGGCTGTTTGCAGGCTGACCAAGCCCCCCATTGGGTACCCTCACCCTATGGGGGTATGGCCAGCCTGGACGAGGGTCTGAGGGCCATTTTCAATCTGCCCACAGCCCCTTCAGGGTTCGGGTCCCTACTGGGGTGCCTGGGCAGCCAGGGTGAGGGGCTGAGGGCTGTTTTCAGGCTGCCCGAAGCTCTCATTGACCCAAGGTCCCAGAGAGGTGGGCTGGAATCAGGTCTCTGGGGTTTATTTACCTTCTATAATTGAAACTTTGTTACTTTGAGTGGAGGCCTAGGTAGGCAATGGAAGCCTCCTGTTTGCTTCAGCTCTGTGGCTTCTATAATTGAAACATTGTTGCTTGAGCAGAGGCCCACCAGCCTAATCAGGCAATTGCAATGGAAGCGTCCTGTTTACTCTAGCTCCGTGGCTGCCGGCTTCCATCTTGGCTGGGCTAATTTATATATAGCCCCTCTCATTGGCTGGGAGGCATGGCTTGGCCGGTGGGCATGGCTTATGTGTCTTGGAGTGATGGTCAATTTGCATATTACTCTTTTATTAGATTAGCTTTGTGGTTTACAAGAGTGTATCCATTTATTAAAACTCATCAAACTGTAACACTTAAGATATCTCTTCATTCTATTGTGTAAAAATTATACCCGAATTTAAAATAGAGGTATATTTTGGCCCCGGTCCTCGCCCTGGCTTGGTGGCTCAGTTGGTTGGAACATTGTTTCATACAACAAAAGGTGGTGGGTTCATTTTCCAATCAGGGCACATACCTAGGTTGCAGGCTAGATCACTGATGAGTATGGGCAGCAACAGATGGCTGTTTCTCTCTCAGATCAATATTTCCCTCTTTCTTTCTCTTTCTCTCTCCCTTTCTCTCTCTCTCTCTAAAATGAATGAACGTATTCTAAATTAAGGATAAAAATAATAGAAGTACATTTTGGATTACTTGATTTCTTCTTTTTACTTTTGTGATGCCAAATGAATTTTACAGTAATCTCTTTCTGCCTATTTGAAATTGGTAGGTTACTTAGAACATTTTAGTTTTTTATGAGTTTCTCTTAACAATATTGCCCTATTCAAAATGATTTACTTGAAATCTTAGGCATGTTTAATAGGTACACAAACAAATTCTACTAACCCACCTAATTATAAGATAACAAACAACTTACAACATAATTTAGATGGCAATGTATTATAACTCTGGCATAAGCTACAAGAATGTAGTGTTATCTTTTAGAGATGATTAGAACCTAGTAGTTTGCATTAAGAAGTGTGCACTCACATATACAGTCACTCAACAAGGACTCTGCAAAATTGCCAAGGGTCATAATCCTGGCATTTTAATTTAGGTCACTTTTGAGAATTTTTACTCATAGGTTTGTTTCAGCAAATGCTGCCACTCCCCCCCTTTTTTGTTACAGCCTTAAAAATGAGCAATCTGAGCTGAACATTTTTCCAGAGAGGAGAAAAGAGAAAGTCATAGAAAAAAAAAAAACTTCGTTTGGGATAGCTGCCACATACCACCACCCTACCATGACATGGCAATCTGCATAAATGGATCTCCAGGCTGTAGCATTATTGAGACAGTATTTTTGCACACTCTTTGGCCTCTAAGTGTTTTCATTACAGCTCCCTATTTTTAGGAGTTAATAGCTGGGTTGTGACAATTAGTTTCAGGCTGGCACACCAGGTCTCAGTCAGGAAGTACATTTAGAATAATAAAAGATAACCTATTTTAGAGGAGTTGTGTGTGTGCGCGCACATGTGCATGCGTATGTATAGTTTGTTCATATAATCCAGCAAATTTCAACCGGTGTGCCAAAAGAATTTTTAAAACATGCAATACCTGATTATTTGGTCAGAGCATTGACCTATTTTTCCTCATATTGTCAAAAAAAGAAAAAGTAAGAACAAACACAACAATAGCTGTCTAGTGTGAATGCATAAAAAATTATACCTAGTTTTTGTTAGAACAGCAAAGCATACATATTTTTGGTGTGCCAGAGAATGTTAGTAATTCGTGTATATGTGCCATGAGATGAAAAAGGTTGAAAATTGCTGGTATAATCTAAAAATGCTTGCTGTTGCATCCCAGTGGGTGGCTCAGTTGGTTGAAGAATCATCCTGTAAACCAAAAAGCCAGGGTACATACCTGTGGGTTTAATCCCTGGATGGGATGAGTATAGGAGACAAAAATTGATATTTCTTTCTCTCTCTCTCCCTTCCTTCCTCTCTAAAATCAATAAAAACATATTTTGTTGAGGATTAAAAAAAAATATTTGCTGTTGCAAAAAATTACATTTGATAACTGGTTGACCTCTAATGAGAAATAGTACATTTTCTTTGCCAGCACTAAATACTAGAAAAAACTAAGTCACTGAAAAAATGTCTTTTTTAAGAAATGTGTTAATTCATACTCATTTCTATTAGCTCTAGTACCTAGTGGATGTTTAATATGTTCACTGTCAAGGTTAAAAACAATTCCATTTATTATACAAGGCATTGTCTTCACAATCCTTCTATAAATGTGCTTCTGTAAATGTGAGTTATTCTAAAAAGAATAAGTTTAAAGTAACTGTAATTTCCTAAATAATGTTTATGCAACATCAAGCACCTCTTGAATGTTAATATTAGGAAATAGAATTTTATGAGTTTCAAGGATTTGCTTTCATTTTAAGGGATCTGTCTTTTTGGAGGAGTAAGCTACTTGCCCACATTTTTAAAGATGTTTTATCAAGCCTTGATAACTTTTGGAATTCTATGACACACAACAGACTGACCTGTAGTCAAACACAGGTCCTCTATGAATGTGTTGCCTAACCCTATGGTGTGTGATGTTGAAGGAGAAATCTTTATTTTTATTTTCAAAATATATTTTTCTAGATTTCTTAAAGGAAGGAAGTGGGAGAGATGGACAGAAATATCAATGATGAGAGAGAATCATTGATAGGCTGCCTCCTACATGCCCCACACTGGGGATTAAGCCCACAACCTGGGCATACAATGACCAGGAATTGAACCATGACTTCCTGGTTCATAGGCTGATACTCAGCCACTGAGCAACACTGGTTGGGCTTCTCTCCCTCTCTTTTTTAAGGAGAAATCTTTATACTCAATCTTCCCTGATAGTTTAGAGAAGAGGAATGAGACACAGTAGTGAGAGAAAGGAGTCCTACTAGGACAGAATAAGAATACAAGTTATTTAGCAGTAGCTGCTTTATGCTAGTTATTGGTTGTATATAATTTTCCCTACTTGGCAGAATTGGAAACTGAACTTCAACAGATAAATAACTGCAAATCAAACATCTACTATAGGAATGTTTGTTGCCTAAGAAAAGTGTTTGTGTGTGTGTGTGTGTGTGTGTGTGTGTAAATAGATATGAAATGATCTTTGTACACAATTTATTTTCAGGGAAATACATTTTGAAAAATACATTTCCGTGGGAAATTAGGCCATAACACTGTAGAGAGAACAAGGCCTGTCTTCCGCTTAAGATAGATTTTTCAGGCATTTAAAATTCAAAGATGTATCAGAGACCTTAGACATGGCCATTTATCTTCTCTGGACATGAGTGACATACATGCTGTTAAATCCAATTGATTTTTTTTTTCTCATCTTGCGTTGACCCTCACCACACTATTGTCTGTGGTGACCTATGCATGGGCTAAGCATATATGTTCTTCGGGCAATGATAATTTTAAATAAGTAATAAAATTGTAATCAAAAGTCTGTTCTGACCCTGGTCGATGTAGTTCAGTTGGTTGGAGCCTTGTCCCATGCAGTGAAAGGTTGCCAGTTGAATTCCTAGACAGAACACATACTTAGGTTTCGGCTTCAATCCCCGGTTGAGGTATGAATCAGAGGCTACTGATGGATGTTTTTGCTCACATTGATGTTTCTCACTCTCTCCCTCCCCCTGGCTCTAGAATTGGTAAAACATATGCTCAGGTGAGGATAAAAACAAACAAGAAAGTCTATTCTGGAATTATTTGGAAAAGAATAATAATTTGTTTTAGTTTTCCCTTGTTAAAGCTAGAAGGAGACTCAGTCTGTATTACATGATGTTAAAAGGAAAAGGTAAATCTGCCTCAGACTTCCCCATGCCTTTGTTGATCAAAGTTATGTTAGGATAGGTAGCTAGTTAGACATGAGCAGGGGCAGACAAAGGAAGGAAAAGGGGATAGATGATCCTCAAGCATTCCTGTGTGTAGTGTCTACAGGGCTGAAGGTAAATCTTCAAAGGTAAGCAAGCCTCACCACTCTCCCCCCACCCCCCCGCTGACTTGTGGTCACCAGATCTCTGATTCACCTTCAGGATATTGTTCAGCCTCCGAGGTCACCAGTTCCAGTTACATAGCACATGCACAGACAGCTTAGCGAGAAGGGGGAGCTGCAAAGACTGGAGCAGAGAAGTCCAGGAATAAAAATTCTGTAAATACATGAACTGATGGGGGCACTCTTACTCTGAGGCTCTACGCAGTCCATGCTGAGTGTATTTCCACACTGCCAATAAACTCTTGCTTGCTTTGCTGCACTTTGTCTCTTGACTGAATTTTTTCCTTCAAGAAGACAAGTACTGAGGCCTCGTCATTTCGCCAGTAACAGTTAGATCAATTTTGGTGATGGTTATCTTTAAATGAATATTGTCAGGAATACCACAGGTTTTAGCTGACACATAAACTGCTTGAAGACTGATTGTGGTTACGCACTGAACATCTCCTATTAGGCTTTTATAAAACCACACCACTGATCAGAAATGTCAATGCTTAGGGGACAATGTCTATTGTTGGTCAGAGCTTTAATTAAAAACTATACTTGTTTTCAATCCAATTTTGGAAAGAATACAGGAGAAAAAGCAAGATGTAAATTTTACAATGCTTTGGCAATGTATCCAATTCGCAACCGAACAAAGAAGCTTATATGCTGAAAATCTTGTAGGAATAAAACATGTAAAATAAATAAAAAGCTTCCAGTGCTTAATTCCAATCTTCTCCACAGCAACTGGGGCTGCTGATAAGACACCTACTCAGAGTAATGATGCAGAATGTAAAAATGCAATAACCCAGACCTCATAAGAACGGACAAATGCCATATTTTAAAGGAAATGGTTGCAAATGTGAAGTGCAATGTGCTGAGCCATTTTCAAAGGCATTTTCATAAAGAGGCAAAATGCCAGTTGGGTTTTCCCCAACATGATAGAAAGAGCACCAGAATGTAACCAGTACAGGGACATCCAGTATCTGTCCAAACTGCATCGTATAAATGTTTACCTACTGTCGATTCATTATTAGTGGCAGTTTTAATGGGAATATAAATATTATAAAGTGTGTTTACTACAGATAAATCATAGGGGTGCTGAAGTAATTTGCAACACTAAAGCTCATCATGGATAATTACAGTGCCCCTGAAGAATGTGTTTATGTTTTACAAAGAAGGGGATTGTTAGGAAGAAAACTGCTTTGAGTTGGTGGCATTCTGAAAAGAGTAGAGGCTGGTCCTGTTGGGGAGTAGTTGAGGAATGTGTGAGAACATTAATGAAAAAAGATTTTGTGAATCTGAGAGGGGGAAGCCATAGTAGTTTCCATTGTTGAGCTAATCTTATTCAGTCAAATGTCATGCAGATGACTTACTGTAGCTACAGAAATAATATAAGAAGTGGTTACTGAAGATTATGCTGGCAGTAAAGATACTAATACTGTATTTTCCGGCGTATAAGACAACTTTTTAACCCAGGAAAATCTTCTCAAAAGTTGAGACAAAACTGCTGAAATGGTAGAAATGGTAGAGGGAGAAAGTAGAGGAGGTAGTTGGGTCACTTCTCTCACTAGCCTTCTCGTTGTTTGAGAATATTTTTGAAATTTTCCTGGGTTGAAAAGTCATCTTATATGCCGGAAAATACCGTATTTGATTGCACATTGAATTTTAGCTTACATTTTATGCCAAGGTAAATTAGACTGTAATGTTGTTTATCCTTGTTTTATGAAGGCTATTTTCCTCACAATATTAAAGGTTATTATTGGTTTACCTCCTGCTTTCTATTTTATTAGAATAAGGAGATTTGCAGCTTCCTTATTTTCCCCGAAAATCAAAAGACACCTTAAACTTTCAACACAATGAGTTAACAACAACAACAAAAATTAAACAATCGTGTCTGTCCGAGGTGTTGGAAGGTCATATTAAATGAGATAAAAAGTTTTCCCCTTCAGGTAGTGTTCATCTGTAAACTGGCTCGGCCATATACATGTTCTGCTGATTAGATTAATTTCCTACAAAACATACATTTTTTTTCCTTTCTGACAAGCTAGTCAGAATCTGCCAGTTTGGTGATTGTTCAAGAAAAAATGCCGTCCAGAAGAAGAAAAAATGCTGCTGCAGAGTGAAATGAGCATAAAATTAGATTTAGCTGAGATTGAAGTGTCTATATTGTCATTTAAAATAGAATTCAGCAGCCATTAAGTGAGTTTTGTGTTTGGGTTTGGAAAGTGAGTAGCAGCTGGATTGAGAGGAACAATGGGCTTTTCTCCCACTGGCTGCTCTCCCCAGAGCTAGCTATCTGCCTCCTGGAATGACTCCCAGGCCTGAGCTGCTGGGTGGGTACTGTCGTTGGTTTGGCTTTCGGGGTTCCATGCATGACTTCATGCACGCGTGTGCACTGCTGCAGAGAGACCAAATGGAGTCCCTAATAAAGACTGTTACTTGAATAAATTTGTTATTTATGTTCCTGGCCTCAAAGTGTTAGCTTTCTCGCAATATCAGTCTTTCCTCAGGGACAGAATTTAAGCAGCCCTATCCAGCAAAAATATTTACATCCTTACTGGTAACAGAACTTCCTGGCTCCTTCCGACTCTGGCTGAAATTTGGGAAGCCTAGTATAATTCAGATGTAGTAACTCATATTTTGGTTCTTCTTATCTCATTCAGATTTGGTTTACTTAGAATGGCTTCAAAGCTATCTGATGTACACATTTATTTCATAACTCATCCTCTTCTCTTTATTCTTTAAAGAGTGAATGTCAGGAGCAATGCTAATTTCCTTAAGAAGAGAGGCTCTGAGGTCCTAGCCTTTTCACACCTGTTTCTATTCTCTTCACGTTCAGATATGATACCCTTTTCCTTTAAAGTGGTTTCAAATGTCAACATGGGGTAGTTAAATGTTGAGAACTGAACTTTTATGTTTCATTAGTGTGTAGATGAAAGCCAGCAAACTTGGTTGGAAAAATAGTTTTTTTTTAAAAAAAAGCAAATCAGATTTCTCCGCAGGTTATCATTAGAAATTGGATTTGCATTTTCTTTGGAAAATAAAAAGAATTGAAAACTTTGGATGAAGATAGAGAATGTCAACATTATAAGATAGACATCATAGTATAATGACAGTGTTAGAACTTTTGGAAATTACATTTTTTCCTTTTCTTTTAGTACTTCTCTTACTCTAGGAATGTACTTTTTATGGTAAATAAATCCAGAGAATTTTTATTATACTTAAGGACTCATCATATGCATTCATGTGACATCTAGGATAGTTTTTTTTTTGTTTGTTTATTTGTTTACATATTCTCCCAACATCTAAATAATGTGTCCATTATAGCTAACTAGAGGCCTGGTGAACAAAATTTGTGCACGGGGAGGTAGAGGAGGGGGAGGGCAGGTGGGAAGGTCCCTGAGCCTGACCTACACCTTCTCTAATTCAGGAGCCCTCAGGAGATGTGCTACTGATGGCTTAGACCCACTCCACATGGTTCTCTGCTCTCTGTGGGGGCCTGTCTGCTCCACGCCATGGGGATGGGCAAGCAGGCCCTCTTGGGTGCTGCCTGCAGGCCCAATTGCCTGCTGGGCTCATGTTGCCAGGGTGACGGGCTCATGTTGCCCAGGTGACACTGCTGCATCCTCCCAGCCACTATGAGCATGGTCATCTTTGTTGTGGAGTGATGACTAATTTGCATATTACTCTTTTATTAAATAGGATTATCTAGTTAAATCTAGAGTGATTTTTTTATCAGCAATAAAAAATCCAGGATAAATCTGTGGCTAGCTGGTAACAAGATCTCCTTAGTGAAAGGAACATATCAAAATCCTTCCTTTGGAGCTTTCAGGTTGCGGAAAAACAGTGCATCTACATGCTGGGAGGGAGATATACCCAAAACACCATGAGGACAGAAGCCCCTGTGCTCAGGACCCCGCTCGGCCTCACTCCATGTACCTCTTCATCTGGCTATTCATTTGTGTCCTTTAATAGCCTTGTTATAAACAGGTAATAAATTCTATCAGGCCCAAGAAAAGATATCAGGAAACCAGGTGATGCAGCAGAATAGGTCAGAGTTGTCTTAGGTGAGCACGGTAGAGGGCAGAGATTTGTAAGCAAGATCATAAACAAATGCGGATTTGAAAATATCCTGGTGATCTTGGGTAACATGTACAGCAAGAGCAGACAAGATTCCTAGAGGAATAGCAGCCATTATGTGGCCATGATGACGAAAGCCATGGAGCAAAGATGATTGAGCAAGAAGACCTGGAGCCTGGAGACTTGGTGACATTCTTGAACAGTGGAGCTGGCCCTGGGTGATTTACCTTGAAGCTTCTGGTTAAATGAAAAACATCAGCTTCTTGCTCTTTAACCCCCTGGAGTAGAATTTTCTGTTAGAGTGAACCCAATCCTAACTGATGATACCAGCCAATTAATATGTATCAGCACCTCTTATGTGCCAGTGCAATTCTAAGCACTTCATGTGTTAACATGTTTAGTCCTTGCAATGACCGTATGGGATAGGCCGAGGTTTTTGAGGTGTGGTCCCTGGAACAGCAGCATCAGTATCACATAGGAACTTGTTAGAAAAACAGATTTTGAGGACTAACCTCAGACCTCCTGAATCAGAAACTCTGGGACTAGGTGCTCATCAGCCTGTGTTTTAATGATCTCCCAATGATTCCTTTGTACACTGAAGTTTGACCACCTCTGAGATAGGGTACTGTTACTATCCACATATTAGAGATAAATAGACTGAGCTAAATTGCCTAATGTCGCACAACTAGCAAGATTGACTCCTAAGTCTATGTCCATAACCAGTGAGCACACCCTGATGTCCATTAGATGTTAAGAACTTCTGTTCTAGAGAACTGGCCTTTTGAGATTTGAAAACATACTCTTAGGAAAATTATGTACCTCCTTGCACATTTTTTTTTTTAGGTTGACATGTGAAAATTTCACATCACAAATTTAAACAATCGTAAAGAATGTGATTACCGGTACATCATAAATCGTGGCATTTTGAAATGTGTTCCATCAGTCTTCTAAATGTATCCAGTAGACTCTAAATTTAAATCTACTATCATTCATTTAAAAAATAAACAAGCTTTTCTTAAACATTGAAAATAATCTCTACATCATTTCAGCCCCAGCTATCTGCCCAAACATAGATCACAACAAATCACAAATGAGATCTGAGGATATGAATTCAAATGGAGCTCTTATTACCACTTGCTGACGTTGGAATTTGGCAAGTTATTTTATCTTGGTAAGACTCAGTGTCCTCATCTGCAAAATGATCGTATTAATATTACTTTGCAGGAGTCATGAGGATCAAATGAGCTGTCAAATATCCAGCACACTCTGTTACTCAATAAATGCTCGTTTTCCTAGGTACATACAGGGTTTCCCCCCCAAATGGTTACACACTTTAAATGATTATAGTCAATGTTTATTAACAGAAAGTCCATTTTTAAAAATTAAATAAGTTATCAGTTGTTAAAGTGTGTATGTATTTTTTTGGGGAAGACACTATATTTTTATTTTATTTTTTAAATTAAATATCATAAGTGACTTGGTTACTTTCTATCTCTTGCTTCTGTTCTTTCCTGATTTTGTATATCAGGAGTTTCTTTTACCTGACCTTAGAGGAACTTACCTTCTTGTGCCCTTTGTTCATAAAAGTGGGTACTGGACTCTGTGGGTGTTGGAGCTAGTTGCAGTACCTACTAAGTTAGGAGGAGTTGCAGGTTGGTATGCCATTATGTCTTTCAGTGTAATAACTCCCCATCCTATGTCTGTTTTCTCTTACTACCACTGCATGAATCCCAGATATTTTCTATTCAAGGGTGGGTTGGCAGATCATGGCAGATTGTTGTTACCCAAAAGCAACTATGCGCCATGATCTGACAGGCATTAATTTATTTAATCTTCACAATAGTCTTATGGTGACATAATATATTTTTCATTATAATTCAAGTAATATAAATGAATTGCCCAGGCTCATGCATCCAAGTGGCAGCACTGAATTAGGACGCAGATCTTTTCCATTTGAAGTCTAAGAACCCTCTACCACACCACGTGGATAGATATATCGCAGAGGGGGATGAACTCTGAAGAGAATTCCAGCTCTAAAGATACAAAATCAGCTGTGGGTCTCTTGGCTCCACTTCTGTCTGTTCTTTAATTTCCAGTTTTTATATTTTGCCCACTTTATCTCATAGATTCTATGAAACCCTCTCTAATTGATCTTCTTGAGCATTTGCTCCTTTCTTTGCTTCGGATGAAGTTTTCCCATCTTGCCCACCATTTTCTGGACTTCAGATACCTGTTGAAGACCATATTTTCCCTAACTTAGTGGTCTTAGACTGTACCTCACATGATGGAGATGAGAACTGTAAGATCCATGGACCTTACTTTAGGATAAGCTTTTTGAAATAAATTAAAAACAAATGATTCCCAGTCAATTCCAAAAATTACATTAGATATGTTAAAACATCCCTTTATTATTAATGATAAGCTAATTACTACTGATTAAGAGATATGTTTCCTAAAAACTCTTTTTTAATTTAGTTGTGATTAGTTTACTGCACTCAGTCTTTCACTTGTTCTCAACTATCGGTTATGAATTTACACCTTCAGATTCAGTAATTTTAGTAGTCATTATGTTCTGTGGTTAAAATCAGCACATGGTGAGCATTCTTCATTCCCAGATCAACTTGTCTCCTAAATCTGGTATACTCGTAGGAATTACTTCCTACAGTCATGCTGAGAGTAAAAAAAAACAAGCATTTACAAGCTTCTAAAGTATCTATACTGGAGTATGTTATGAAAAAGCTTTTTTAAAAAATTTAGACCTCCTCATTCCTCCACAATTGCTTGCTGAATAATTTCAACAACTTACTCTTTTTAAAATATAAATGGGGTTTCTTTAGGACAATAGCTGACTTTATTTCTTAGGATGTAGCTGTAGGGCCCAGGTGACTGATATGAGACACACTAGGATAATCTAGAATCTGCAAGAGCCTAACCTATAATCTAGCTACAGATAAAGGAGGAAGGGTAATCTGGAATATAAACTTGATAAACTAAGGCCACACCAGTGGAGAGCAGCAACAATTTTGGATAGTGGCTTCTCAAAAACAATGTGAATCCCATCCTCTGGGATTTCATGAAAAGGAACCAAATGGGAAATGATAAGGTCATAAGTCTGGAGTCTAGAGTCAGAGGTCAGAGGAGGCACCACAGGTGTGAAACTCTCTTCTTGGTAGGACTGAGATCTAGGCAGTGCACTACAATCCTAATCAGAGGAGAAATATGGGAGAGGGGGCGAGGTTGACTTTCAATAAAACATCATTCTCAGAACAGAGCATGTGGTAACGAGGTCAAATTCTACAGTGTCAGGAAAAATACTACTAGTTTTGAGACCAAACAACTAATGGGTCCAGGCTGCCTCTCACCTCTTGAGCCAAGCAGACAAGATTGAATAATATATGAGAGTTTATTCCAAAATGCATGCAGTATGGAGAGCAGCAGGTCACCCATGAAAATCTGCTCTACCCTATCCCATAAACCGGCTGCTTATATTGGGTAGAAAGACAAAGATTGCATAGGAAAGTAAGAATTACAGGCATGGGGAAGTAGGCAAGAAATAATGGTCCCAGGTTACATGAAATGTGGGCTACAGGGTCACAAAGGGTGAGCAACTTTGGACTGCATTGTTTTGGCAACAAGGTTGCCTAATGCTATATAATAAATGCCCAGCGACTAAAATGGTGGAATGACCAGAACAACCAGAGACCAGAACACAATGACCCCTCACCCAGCTGGCCCTGCCCCCCCCCCCAGGGAGTGATTAGGGGTGCCCTTAGGCAACATGATAGGGTGTGAGTTTGATGGGGGAAAGTTGAAAAAATAAAGGGGAAGGTCTTAAGGGTCTGCGGGGTTGGGTGGTCGGCCTGGAGTAGGTGTGGCATGAGCTGGGAAAGAAAGAAGAAGGTCCGATTGAAAAAACGGCTCAGCACAGTACCTTTCCCAGTACAAACCAGATGGTGCCAGCCATGGGCTGAATGGGTGGTTATTTCAAGAGTGCACTTGGGACCGATGTGCTCATGGCAGCGGCAGTACTTCCAAAACTTCACTGATTCCAAAGAGTAAACAGCTATGCTATCAACGTCAAAGAGTAGAAAAGTCCTCTCCAACTGGAGGCCCTGGCCATTGCAACTCACTGAAGGAAACACCACTTAAGGAGGAGCTAGAGAAACTGGAAGTATGTGGCCAGGGGATTGTGGGATTATAGAGGAGGCCTGGGCGCCTACTGCTAAAACATGAGCCCGTTATTGCGCATGTGTATAGTCACCCCTATAGTCCTCAGCCTCGCAGTATTTGGACGTGACTTCTGGTGGGAAATTATTTCAATTGAGGTTTGCTGTTCCCTTGTGCAAGGAAGATCAGAATTAAAGGTTTCCTTTGTTACCTTGGTTTGAAGCAGAGGAAAATGGGATAATGATGAATAAGAAATTTTGTAGATAGTGAAGGGCAGTTTGTCCAGACTGTTGAGAGCTCAGAATTAGAGTTTAATTGGAATAGAAATTCTGCTAACAGCACCTGATGCCTGAAATCTGGGCCTCTTGCCTAGGCTGGGCCTGCCCTCCAGGAAGCAGTTAGGGGCGATGAGGCAGGCAGGCAGGCAGAGGCAGTTAGGGGTGATGAAGCAGGTAGGCAGAGGCAGTTCAGGGTGATGAGGCAGGCAGGCAGAGGCAATTAGGGGTGATGAGGCAGGCAGGTGATTGGTTAGGGGCAATCAGGCAGGCAGGCAAGTGAGTAGTTAGGGGTGACCAGGCAGGCAGGTTAGTGATTAAGGGTGATCAGGCAGGCAGGCAGAGTGGTTAGGGGCAAAGAGACAGGCAGGCAGGCAGAGGTGGTTAGGGGTGATGAGGCAGGCAGGCAGTCATTAGGGGTGATGAGGCAGGTAGGCGAGTGGTTGGAAACCATCAGACAGGCAGGCAAGCAGTTAGGAGCCAGCAGTCCCGGATTTCGAGAGGGATGTCCAACTGTCGGTTTAGGTCTCAGACTGTGAGAGAGTATAGGTCCGACTGAGGGACCTACCCTCCCCTCCCCAAACCTTCTATACACTAATTTCGTGCACTGGGCCTCTAGTCTTTCCATAACGATAGGCAGTTCTCTGACCACATTCTGAAGTGAACTCCCATGTCTCAGGGCTTACAAATCCCAACCAAGTTAGAATGTGCTTTTTCTAATCAGAACAGAATGATCATGGTTAACAAAGCATGATTAATATTTCTTACAACTATAGCTCATTCCCACTATTCTATTTCTGTCCCTAACAGTTTCAAAAACCCTTCTGTTTGAAGTCTGAATAGGTCCGGGGGAGGGGGAGTGTAAAAGCACCCATTTGTGTTGAAGTTTGCCATTAGCAGTGGAGGCAAGTGCAATGTAGCAACGATGTTACTGGACTAAAGGGTTCTACTTATGTACATCAGAGCCCAGTAAGACATGAACAAGAGTTTGCAGCAAAGCAAGTAAGGGTTTGTTTTTAGGAAGTGGCCCATGCCAGGACACACAGGTGAGCTAGTGTTCAAAGACCTGGCTCCCAAAGGTTTCCAGGATGGGTTATATGGAGGAAAAATCATTGATCATGGTGACTAAGGGAATTAGGGTGTGGTCAGGGTTGTGGTCCCTACTGATTGGTTGGTGCTAAGGTAGGTGTAGTTGATCAGTTCATCTGGTCCTGATGTCAGCTATGGTGTCACTTTGGCTAGTTTTGTAACTTTTCTGGGCCTGGAGCTGAAACACCTAAGTTTGATGGAAAAGCCGTCTCTGGGTTCAACAGACTTGAGGCTTTGCTTCTAAGATTATTTGATGCTTGACCAGAACCTGGTTGTCCTGAGGGCTTAATGAGGAAGGGAGTGGTCCTACAAGAAAGAGGCAGGTGAGCCAGGGTCATTCAAGCTGGGTGACACCAGCTCGAATCACAAAGAAATGAAGCAGGAATTTTGGGGGAACATAGGCATTTTTTAAATTGGAGTCCATGGAAAAGCATGGAGCTTCGGACTGGGAGAAGGTGCATTTCCATAACACAAGGAAGCCATGTTCAGTTACTTCTCCATCAGATAAGGGAGCAGCAACAGTTGCATTTACATAAGACAAGCGAACTGGAAGTAGCCAGGAAAGGTCTACATTTACAAAATAAAGAGAAGGAAGCCCTTCATTCAGATGGAAAAGAAGAAAGCCCAGAGAGATGGAAGGACTATGAGGAGGAGGGCCCCAGGAATCACTATAGTAACCAATTCAAAGGGGAATATTGACCAATCAGAGGGAATATCAGGACACAGAAACTGCAGCCTTTATAAGCCTTGGTCAAAAGGAACTCAGCGGGACCCTTTCCCCCTTCCTACTTGGGTGTCAGTCTTTCCCTCTCCTCAGATGGGGGTCTGTACTTGTTCTTCAACAAATCTCCACCTTTGCTAGACCACTTTCTGTCTGTAGATTCATTCTTTGATTCCTGTGGGCAAAGAATCCGGGTTCCAGTCCTGTTGCACCCAGAAGTCATGGTCCCCAAAGACTACGAGTGAGCCCCAAAACCGTTGCAAGAACATGAGAGCTTTATTATACAAGTTAACTTGGACTCCCCGCTTGCCCGCCGCACAATGGCGCGACGGAGGAGGGAGTGCCGGTTTCAGGCAAACCAAAGGATTTATAGGGCCGGAAGTAGTGGGTGGGGTAACGCGTGTGGCCCCTGTTGATTGGTCAAGGGAAGGTCCTTGGCTGGGCATTTCCTCTGCATCCCTATTGGCAGATCTTCACTCTCGCACCGCCCTTCCGCCCTTACAGTCCAACAATTCAGTATCAGAAAGAAAGAAGAAAAGGTCATATTAAAGAAACAAATACTTACATAGTTTCAATAAGGCTCCACCTAACCAATGTTTTTAATGTGGAATATAGTTAACTATACAGTTGAACTCTTTCACTGGTAACTATAAGCAAAGATGTTTCTTTGCTACAACTGTGTAGAAACACTGCTGGTTTCCGCCTGGATCCCGGGATCCCTCTCCTGTGCAGTGCTGTTTCGGCATGCCCTGCTCCTTCTTCAGAACATTCAGTCTTGGGCTGCAGGAATCCCTTGGCCAGGGGGCAGGGCACACCGGTGTAATGGCTGCTCCGTTACTCTCTGTATGATCAGGCTGAGCTACAGTTAGTTCACTTGAAACGCGCCTTGCTTGGCTTTCTCCACTGCCTCGCTGTATCTCCTGGAAAAACTGCCTGAATAAATTAGTTGCACATGACTCTCTCTTGTATGTGTTGCTTCTGGGGAACCTGAGGTAAGATAAGCCATACTTGTACTATGTTAGGAAGTAGTGAAATGTATTCTCATAGGAACGCAAGTACTGTGTTGTGGAGGGTATTAATTGTAGATTTGAGAATGTAATGGAGCAATGGCGTTTGGATCCCTCAGTCACTTTGTTTTATAACTGCAACAATTCTACATTTGTTTTCTCAGTCCTTTTTCCATGACTGCACTGTCATTGAAATATCTTAATCTATATCCCAGTCTTACAGTCAGCACCACAGATTAGCACTTAACTTGATGCTTGACGATGTGCAACACAGAACCTTAGAAGAAGCCTGCACCCTTTCAAGTAATTTCTTTTTATATAAAAAGAAACAAGAAATGTTAACTTCTTGCTATTATGTACTTACTTTTGTATTTAATAATCCTTGCATATTGCAGCACTGTTGTTGCTGGCTTATTACGGAAAATTTAATAGTATTTAATTAAAATCTGGAAATGTGCTTTCAGTTCTATTACTCTAAAAACTGGTGTGTGTGTGTGTGTGTGTATGTGTGTGTGAGGGGGGAGGGTGGTGGTGTGGGGGAAAGGCTCATCCTTACTATTTGCATTACACTGAAAACTGTTAAACACTTAATCTTCTTGCATAGCGGTTCTGTGCTTTTAAGAGGATTACATTATTAATTGTTTAATTATTCATTATGCTGCACTTTCCCGTTCAGAACAAAAGCTTTTTTTAAAAATTAATTTAATGTTTTATCCTTCTCAGCAGCCATTCTTTGTACTGCACGCTCTGTTCTTTCAAGGTAGGATGTCGCAGCAAAGAATCCAGAGGATGCCTTGTTGAAAACTAAGGCTGTAGTTGCAGCAAACAGATCTCTTACCAGAACAATGACTAGACACACCAATAGGCAACTGAGTCTCGCTGCACTCCAGAGGCTGGTTAGAAACATGTCACCTGCAGGTCCTCGTTCATCACAGTTGCAGGAGTAACCCTCAGTTCCTTGACCTCCCTGAGGTAGGCAGGGAGGTCAGCACTTCCAGCAGTGCCTACTCCAGGCAAGGAAAACTATTGGGGAGATTTCCTTTCTGTTATTGCTGGCATTTTTATTTAATCCTATCATTTCTCCTCAGTCTGGGCAGAAGTACAAAAGCTTCAAGCAGACACAGGCTGTCCTTTTCTGTTTTTCTCTTTGCCAAAAGTAACCTTGGCTATTTATTGATGGTTTAAGACAACAAAACAAAACTACCACACCCCTTTTCCTCAGCTGTGTTTCTCTCATCCTTTCTCCCTTCTCTTGCTCTCCCTTCACGTTTCTGTTGGGGTTTAAAGCCAGTAGGGAGGAAAGAGCCACCTCAGAGGAGCCCGATGATAGTAGTCCTGTCAATTCCTTGGTGCTGATTGTAGGGGAGGTTTACGAAGCAACCTTTCCACGCATGACAGTGCATATGCTGCTCCAGCAGTGGCCAGCCTGGCAGTGGCTGGGCTGCTGGAAGCTGGAAGCGAGCTGGTGCTGATGTCAGGGCACTTCACTGCCAGTGAATTTCATCCCAGCACCTCAGAGGGACCTTCATAAGGGAAAAACACAAAGGAGAAAAAAAAAAAGAATTTAAGGACTTTGGTTTGTGTTTAATTAAGCCATTGAAGAATTAAAGACTGAGCCAAATGAAAATCAGCCAGGCTTTTAGTAGGAGCAAACGGGTGAGTTCACCGGCCGGGGAAAGGAGAGAGGCTGGTGGAGCTGCGCCCAGGCTGAGCCTGGGGCCGTGTTTTTAAGGCTTTGGGCAGGTAGTGAAGAGTGGTCCGAGGAACATATGGAACTTCCCCCCGCGTTGCTGGTGCCAGGGGTTATGGATGAGCAAGCAGTTTCAGGATAATCCATCATTGTTGCCGTTTAAAGTCAGGGCTTAAGGTCAGGGCTTAAGGTCAGGGTGGTCAGGCTGCACCTGGGGTAGGGGATAATCTATGACTCCCTTTGCCAGGTCAATGCTTGGGCAGCTTGGACAGTTTGTATGTCTGAATATATATTCATACATTAAAACATATTTGATTTCATACAGAGAATGACCATGATATTATATGTTAAAAAGATAGATGTTAAATTAGCCAGTAAATATGTGAAAGGAAATTTAAATAACTCATTGTGTTTGTATATGAAGGCAAAGCCCTGAACTTATGATGACAGAAAAATAATTTATTTAAAATACTTTTATTTTTTCTGAGGGTGAAAAAAAAAGCAGAGTGAACTCTTCTCTCCACCTCTACCCCTCTAGGATCTTTAAAGAGAATGAATTGAATTTCAGGATTCCTTACATGAACATATTTATTTTTCATTGGACGGGACAGAATTTTGTAGAAGAGTGCCATTAATGTGAGGTGGGATGAAAAGGAGGATGAAACATAAAAACTATGTATAGAAAACAGTATAGTTCAGCCTTGACCTCCAATTGTTCATGTCAATTACAACATGCCTTGTGGACCACATTAATTATGCTCTACTTTCCTATTTCTATCTTGCTCATATGTTTGTGCACATTGAAGAGGAATTTTTCATATTATCTGGCTTCCTTTACCTTCCTTTGCTTCATTTGAAAATCATTTTATAGAATAAGGGAGGAACTTTAGAAAGCATCTTCTTTATGATAGAATGTTCTACTTTCCCTAGACAATGACTTAGAGGTTGTCACCATTTACTGCACCAACTGAAAAAAATAAAACAAAACTAAGCATTTTTTGTAGTATAGAAATTCTGAATAACTATGAAATAAAATAGGCATATTGTAGTACAAAATACATATTTTTAAATAAGAGAACTGTTTTCTCATTTTAAATTTATCATCAATTAGACTTGCAAAGTTAATGGGTAGAAGAAAAATATTCTTAAGCATCAAAGAAATCTCAAGTGTCAGATTTGATTTTAGCACATTGAGTCATCTTTCTCTAAAGAAAGACCTTCTCAACCTTTGGTGCTGCTTAGAATGAGACAAGGCTATTTGGTAATTTTCATTTCAATGTTCTGGAAATCAGATAGTGTTCCTTTAACTGGAATCATGATACAACTGAATAAAGATTCAACCTATATCCCTATGATTGGAATTTCTAACTCCAAATATGTATGTGATTTTAATAGCAAAATTTGTTTTGGGTTACATAGGTAGCATTTCTGCTAAGTAGACAGACATCAGTAACATAGTTGCTTAAAATAATTTAGTGACTTTTTAAAAACAAATTAAAGAATAAGAGAAAAATGACTAGGTAAAAATGTACTTCTTCAGAAAATCAGTTACTGAACATCAATAATATTCTGGACCACAATGACAATGGTAATGTAAATACTAAAAGAAAAATTAATCCTCAGATGTTAATTGAGAGAGACAAATAACAAAGCGGGAATTATAGAACTGTGAATGTGTTTGAATGCTAAGGATGCGACCTGGCAACACCTCCTGGGAAGAACATAGTTCTAATGTTTCATCAAGAATTAGAGGCAGGACAGCAAGATGGCTGCATAAGGTAAACACCGTAAATGCAGCCGTGCACAACTATTTCAGAATAACCACAAAAAAAACCATGGACACCACTCACACCCACAGGAAGGCTGGCTGAGTGAAAATTCTACAACTAGAAAGAAACTGAGACTCAGAGGAGTGGCGGAAGCAAAGTACAGAGGTATGGAGGCGCAGGAACGGGGCTCGAGGAGAGGGCTGGCGCCAGAGGACACGGTTCTTTTTCAAACCAGAGAGAGCCACAAGCTCCCGGCGGCTCTGAACTCCAGTTCCAGGCGAGTTTTTGAGGACCCAGATGCACACCCAGAGAAGGGGGACTGACTGGCACTGGGAGGAAATCCAAAGCGGGTTTCTCTCAGCGTTGCTTGCAGCAATTACCGTGGGACACAGAGACCCAGTGTCTCTTAGCGCAGGGCTGAGAAGCAGCCATAGCTATTTGCTCTGCTCTGCAGACTCCTCGAGGCCCCGCCCCTCCCAAGCTACGTCAGAGGCTTTTGCATATAAAAGGCTGAGTAGCCTAAGGCAAAAGCTAAATCAACACCTCCTTAAAGAGACAAGAGCCAGCCTCACCCAGTGGCCAGAGTGGGACCATCCTAAATAAAACTCAGATCCACAAGGAACACACTTGGGGCAAACACAGTGAGCACAAAAGCCCCACTGAAACAACCCTTGCCCCATAAGGGTGTCTCCAGCACAGAAGTTCTCCCACTGTAGACACAGCTGACTCTCATAACCAAGTGGCTTAGAGATTAATTCCTCTCAGTGATCACCTAACTCAGAAAGGGAAGCAGCCAAAATGCAGAGACAAAGAAACAGATCACAAATGACAGAAATAGAGGAAAGAAAATGACAGGATATAGAATTCAAAACCACGGTTATTAGGTTTTTCAAGAATTTTCTAGAGACTGCCGATAAATTTGTGAGACCCTCAATAAATCTAATGAGATCCTCAAGGATATGAAAAGGGCCAACTAGAAATTAAGCATACACTGACTGAAATAAATATACAGAGATCCATCAGCAGACGAGAGGATTGCAAGAATCAACTCAAAGATATGAAATGTGAAGAAGCAAAACCCACCCAGCCGGAAAAGCCAAAAGAAAAAAAAAAAGAAAAGAAAAAAGAGAATCAAAAAGTATGAAGATAGTGTAAGGAGTCTCTGGGACAACTTCAAGCGTACCAACATCAGAATTATAGGGGTGCCAGAAGAAGAGAAAGAGCAAGATATTGACAACCTACTTGAAGAAATAATGACAGAAAACTTCCCCCACCTGGTGAAAGAAATAGACTTCCAAGTCCAGGAAGCGCAAAGAACCCCAAACAAAAGGAACTGAAGGAGGACCACACCAAGACACATCATAATTAAAATGCCAAGAGCAAAAGACAAGGAGAGAATCTTAAAAGCTGCAAGATAAAAGCAGTCAGGGGGCACCCATATGACTGTCAGCTGATTTCTCAACAGAAACTTTGCAGGCCAGAAGGGAATGGCAAGAAATATTCAAAGTGATGAATAGCAAGAACCTACAGCCAAAATTACTTTACCCAGAAAAGCTATCATTCAGAATTGAAGGTCAGACAAAGAGCTTCACAGACAAGAAAAAGCTAAAAGAGTGCATCACCACCCAACCAGTATTATATGAAATGCTGAAAGGTATCCTTTGAGAAGAGGAAGAAGAAAAAGGAAAGTAAAAATTATGAACAAAAAATACATATCTATCAACAAGTGAATCTAAGAATCAAGTGAATAAAAAATCTGATGAACAGAATAAACTGGTGAATAGAATAGAATCAGAGGCATAAAAGGGAGTGTACTGACAATTTTCGGGGGTTAAGGGGGTTGAGGGGTGCACGAAAAGAATGGACAATAATCATACACCTATGGATGAGGACAGTGGGGGGGGGCAAGGACAGAAGGTGAGTGGGAACTGGGAGGAGGGGAGCTATGGGGGGAAAAGTAGAAACAACTGTAATAACCTGAACAATAAAGATTTAAAAAAAAAAAGAATAAGAGGCAAAGGTTAAGGGAGTGCGAGAGGCCTATGGAAAGGAAAGGTTTAACTCTGAGGTGCATTTGGTTACATCCCATTAATTTCCAATGCGTGGAAATTAAGGCGTGAATGGTGAGGAGTTCACAGGAGGTGAGGTAGCTCTAGAAGGAAGCTAGATCTGGAAGTCGCATGCAGGAACTCATGTTTCACTCTCAAGATGCTTGTCAGTTAATGGAGCATTTTAAGCAAAGAATAATCTAATCAGATGTGTGTGTAATCAGAGCACTTTGATAGCACTGCTGAGGTTAACAGTGGAATGGGGAGTAAGAAGATCCATGAGCAATACTTCCTTTAATTAGGGAAAGAAGAGGTGAGGTCTTGATCCCCCACAGCAGGGGTGGGGAATGTCTTGCCCTGCCAAGAGATTAGGAGTGAGTTAATTAAATGTTTGACCAAATAGACCAGGCTAATTTTTAAGTTGATAATTTTGTATGGCTTGAGAATGATGTTATAAATATCCAAATGGCCCTGGGCAGAAAAAAAGGTTCCCCATCCCTGCCCTACAGTGTCAATAGTGGAAGATACAAAAATATGGTAAGGGCAATATTAATGATATAGAATTAACAGGGATGGTGGACAGTTAGGTACAGATGGAGTAAAGGTAGAATTGAATAATAATGAAAGGTGGTTCCAGTCATCAAGAAAGGGAATGCAGGAAAATTGGTAGATTTTAAAAGGAAAAATGTGGATTCTGGTTTTGACATGTGGAGCTTGAGGAGCCTTTAAATGATGCTACAGTAGAGCTATATGGTAGCCAACTAGTCTGGAATGGAATAGAAGTTTAAAGAGGAAATGAAAATACAGAAGTCACCAGAACATGGGTGACCATTGGAGTCATAATTGAATTTCAAGATTGTCTACAAGACTATTTCTCCAAGACAATAAGGGAAAACTTCGGTGGGGAAGATCAAAAGCCTAATATTTATGTAAAGATTTAAAAAATATTTTAAAATACATTTTTTGGATGCCCATAACAGTATTTTGAGGAGGCGTTATTGTGCTCACCTTTCTCCTTTTACGATGAGAACTGAAGCTCACATAAGTTAAGAGACTTCAATAAATAGCAAGAAATAGTTCCTAGTCACCAACCCAGGTTGTTCTCCACTACCTTTAAATTTTAAAGTCGATTTATTGTATCAGGAGTGCATTATGATCACACAGCTAATTTCATCTACCATCTCACACACACGTTCTACTAATGACATTATTGTAAAATTCTCTCTCTTTCTGTGCTTTTATTTAGACCAAAGGGGAACTTTCTAAGGTCAGTACTGTGACAGGCAAGACATAGCAGCTGAGTTACAGTGGGGGCAGTAATGTTGCTCCAGGTAGCTCGAGTTGGCATTTTCAACTGACATGGTCAGAACAGAAGCATTTCACATTTATGATGGTGGAAAATATGACCTAAGCCGTACATATCACAGTCCATTTTGACTCAGCTTCTGTTTAGGCGTCTCTTATAGTAGCAGGTTGGATATTTTAAAAGTTGGCTTAGGTAAAGCATAAAATACAAATTAAAATAGCACCATCTGACCTATTGTTCATCCAGTGGTATGGAGTCAGAAAGTTCTATCTGACAAACCCTCACGTTCACAAAGGCTAGGTAAATGGCAGAGGAATATGCGATAAGATCTTCTATAACTTTACAAAAGGCTGAAAGGAGTCAAATGATAGTTTCCTAATCCCCTCCCCCCAAACATATGAGGAACACAAATGTCTTAATAAAGAGGAACAGTTGACAGAATTAGCGCAGAGTTAATGGCATGGGATATACACATGCTAATTTCATATTCTTTAAACACACTTCTATGAAGACACTTTAAAACTCCCTAATGCTATTTTCTGGAAATTTCTGTTAGAAAGAAATAATAACTCTGAAATTCCTTTGGGTAGAAGTAGAGCTCCAAAATTATGATGCTGAATTTTTAGTAATGTTGCTTTTAATATGCAAAATGATGGGTTTTTAACATTGGTGACAGGGCAAAGTAAAATATGATTTTAAAAGATAAGGAAATGGCTCTCTTCAAAATATGGCTGCCGCTTAAGTACAGTTGGCTGATCATAAAATGTGCAATTCAGACTTTCATATCGATACTTCAGATTGACAGTACCCTTGGGTTCATGCATTGAGCTTCACTTATTTAGAAGTCATAGAAAGTCATGTTGATTGTCTGAGCAGGTGGCTGTACTTGAAGGGTAATGCTAAACGACAAGAATAAAACAGCTAGTTCTCATTATGAGAAGTCACTTTAGTCTCCTAACTGATGTACACAGCAGAGGAAGAAATGGGAACAGACCTCACTTCAGATTCAATCAGGTTTTAAATATTTCTGCTTTAAGGTTGTCAGTTAGTTCTTTAGTTTCACCAAATATAGAAAATGGTGTAAGTAATCTCTTTTGTGGAAGAAATCGTGACCAGTTTATACAATATGCTTGTAATCCTCTTTCTTATCCCTACCACTTATGTCTTTCTGAGCACAGGCAAGCATTTGTGTATCAAAAGTGACTAGAGTGATAAAATGTTTGTTTATTCGATTTCAGAAAGAATGTTTATTCCTATGTGGTTACAGAGCCAGGAATTATGGATCTATGTTTCACATATAGAGAGAGTATTGTTAAGGTAATCTAGAAGTTCAGGTCTCTCTGTCACCCAAGAAGGCTGAGCAAAGGCTTGTGCAATATTTTGTAGCCAAATTTATTGCCATATGGCCATTTTCAAATTACATTGTGTTTTAAATTGAAATTGTCTGAAGGAGTTTGGCAAACTTCCAACTTGGGAATACCATTCAAGAGGCTAATGCTAATGGGATTGTGATTGTCTGGTAATGTAACAGTGTTAATATTGCTTTTATTGAGTTAGCTGGACTACCAGCCATTGTGTGCTCAAGAAAATACAGTTTATGGTACAATGTTCTAATGTAGCTAGACATCTCTCTTGTTAAGCATGCAATTCATCTAAGCAACTTGTATGTATTTTTTTGTTATGATTTGAACCACTGTTTAGCCAAGCTTCAAAAAATTTGCATCTTATTCTTTATTCACTTTTATATATTTTACGGTTACATATTTTATGTGTGTTCATAGAAAAAAACTATTCTTTAGATCAGTCATTCTTTTAATTTTTTAATTGATCTGAGAGAGAAAGAGAGGAGGAGAAACATCGATTTGTTGATTCACTTATATATGCATTCGTTGGTTGATTTTTGTATGTGCCATGACTGGAGATTGAACCTGCAATCTTTGCATATTGGAATGATGCTCGAACCAACTGAGCCACCCAGCCAGGAGATAAGCACTTCTTTATTTTCTTTTTTTAAATATATTTTTATTGATTTCAGAGAAGAAGGGAGAGGGAGAGAGAGAGAGAGAAACATCAATGACGAGAGAGAATCACTGATTGGCTGCCTCCTGCATGCTCCCTACTGGGGATAGAGCCACAACCCTGGGCAAGTGCCCTTGAATGAAATCAAACCCAGAACTGTTCAGTCTGTAGGCCAATGCTCTAACCACTGAGCCAAACCAGCTAGGGCAGAAGATCAGCTTTTCTTAAAGTGTGGTGCATTTCTCAGTATCACCTAGGAATTTGTTAGAAATGTAAATTATCAGATGCCACCTCAATCCTACTAAATCAGAAGCTCTGAGGATGAGGCACAGAATTCTGTATTTTTACATGTTTTTCATGTGATTCTGATGCTCACTTGGGTTTTAGAATCATTACTTTAGACCTTTATTTTAAACTTGAGGCCTGGGGCATGAAATTCGTGCACTGGGGGGTTAGATCCCTCAGTCTAGCCTGCACCCTCTCAAAGTCCAGGACCCCTCAAGGGATGTCTGACTTCTGGCTTAGGCCCAATCCCCCCAAGAGATTCCCCCTAAGGGACCAGGAGGCCTAAGCCAGCAGTCAGACATTCCTCTTGCAGTCTAGGGCTCTCACAGTCCAGGACCCCTGGCTCCTTACCGCTATCCTGTAGCAGAGGAAGGAGAGGTTCCTGCCACCACTGCTGTGCTAGAGAGCCTGGTTTCTGGCTGAGTGGCGCTCCCCCTATGGACCACCAGGGGGCATCTCCTGCATTGAGCGTATGACTTCTGATGGTCAGTGCACATCATAGCAACTGGTTGTTCTGCCATTTGGTTGCTTTGTATATTAGAGTTTTATTATATAGGATAATTATTGCAATACAATAGAACAGTGATTTTTAATCACTTGCATCTATGGCACCTATAAGCTAATTATTAACATTCTGTGGCACACCAAAATATATCTTACATATTTTTTTTCAATCTAACAACAACAAAAAGATATAATTTAGATTCATTATATCTTTAACAGCTATTGTTAGGTTGGCTGGGCTGAGGGACTCTTCCAAGTGCACAAATTTTTGTACACTGGGTCCCTAGTTTTTAATATAATTTTATATAGCTCAAAAACTCTGATGTGATGAAATTATAGTTGAAAAGGAATATTGTAAAAATATAAGTATTTTTAGAAAATCCTAATTACCAACTGAACTGTCTGATAATAATAAAGCATAAATACACATTATTCCTGTCCTTCCTTTTTCGCCTCCTACAAGTCACTGGTGCTCTCATGGGGTCATCAACCCTAAAAAGAGGACATAACCAAGATGGAGACTGCTCTTCAGCAGAGGAAATGTTATTATGTATTAAACAAGATATAATAGAGTTACCTTCCAGAGATATTTTGTCTGACTTTTTGATAATGTTGCATAGCTGAATATGATTTTCAGGAGGATCAGGATGTTCTCATATCTTTTCTACATTTAATCACACTGCTGATTTTGTAATATTTGATTTTTGTAAGTCAACTGGCAGTGGGTAATGCATATACATACCAATTGTTTAATCAATCTCTTTCATGAATACTAAGTGTGGAGAAAAACACTAATTGGAGTGAATTACCTTTCTGCCGGAACCAGCATGTTGAATTTAACAATTTTTTTTTCTTTTTTAAGGAAGAAATTGTCAAGGCTTTATGTAAGTCAGTGGTAGAAGCAGAAATTACTGCTACTCAAGGGCTATAAATGTTGGGGTGTAGATGTGACTTACCACACATGAATTTTCAAAAAAATTAGGATATAAATTATCCTGAAGTTGTTCATAATTTGTTTTGGCTACTTCTAAAGCAATTTGAGATAGAAGTACTTTTTCAAAATTCATTGTCTTATCTAATCTTTACAAAATTCTAGTGATGTAGGCAAAGTTGATGTTATTATCTCATTTTATATATTGGGAAATTAGAGTTAAAAGTAACTGACTTGCTCTGTATTACATGGGAAATTGGGGTTTGGGTTAGAGCAAGAAAGGACATTCCCTGAGTCTGCTTCTAATTTGGTATTCTTTATTTGAAACTATACCTGATGTGAAATGTTTTTGTTTGTTTGCTTGTTTTTTGTTTTTACTTAAATAAAAAGAAACAAACAAAAGGGACAATGAAATCACATTTTACTTGTTTTCTTTAACAGAGAATTAAAACTACGCCTGTTTCTCCCACATGGAGCTTCCATGACTGTTCAGGGCTCGCGTGCCCTTGCCCCGAATGCAAGCTCCCTGTTGTGCTGATAACCTTGTCTACACAGTCGTCAGCACGCCCCGTTCTAAGGCTTTCCTGGACATGTTCATCTTCTCCTTTCTTGACCCGTTTACTTGTTTACAGTATTTTTTTTTATCACGTGGAAGTGAGATCTTGTGTTGTCCCTCCAACTCTGACTTCAGTCTTTTCTCTATGATCGTGTCTAATGTTGATCTTGGTCACTCTGTTTTTAGCTGTTCTAGTCACAAACTTGTGGAATACAACCGGGTCCTTAATGTCCTACATCATTTCTTATGAGCTAATTCTTCTTTGATCTCACTGTAAATCATTTCAGAAAAAAAATGTTTTATTCCATGCCTTAGATAAATTGTTAAATTTGTAGATCATATTGGCCTGGATGATTGAATATGTTGAGAATGTCCAACACTGATTTCCTTTGCTGGAATAAAATCTACTTAATTCTCTTTAGTTTAGGTGAATCTTGGAAACCACATTATTCACAATGAAAATAATGTATCACAGTGAACAAAAAGAAGAGTCATTACACTCTATCACCCTCCACATTAGTTAGTATCAAGGCAGGAAACAGATGGCACACTCGAAGAGGAGATGAGTAACTAAGGTGAGGTCTGGACTTAAGGATTCCAGCAGGAGGTGGTGTGGTCAGCAGCATCTGAAATGATTCCCAATGATCTTGACCTTGCAATAGTCAATGCCTTATGTAAATTGTTTATAACCACCAGAATATCTCAACTTTGAGAGTATGCCAATTCTACGATAACATTACATTATAAAACATCCTGACTGATAGCAAATATTTTCCATGACTGTCTTTGATGAAGTAAGTTGTCACGCAGGAGAGGCCCACATGGCAAGGAACTGAGGGTGGTCTCTGGTCAATAGCTAACAAGGAACTGCAACCCTCAGTCTAACAGCCTAAAAGGAACTAAATACAGCCAACAGCTACGTAAATACTTAAATTGAATTGAAATAGATCCTTCCTTAGTTGAGCCTTCAGGTGACCTCCATCCCTGAAGATCACCTTGACTGCAGATCCCTGAGAGACTGGATTACAGGATCCGTGAAGCCTGATTTCTGATCCAAAGAAAGTTTGATATAATTAACATATGTTGTTTTAAAGTCACTAAGTTTATGACAATTCCTTATGCAGCAATGGATACTTAGTACAGATGTAAGAGTAGTCAGCTATTACGATCAGAAGCCTGCAGAGAAAAGGTGACAAGTCAGTTACCAGACCCCAGAGAGCACAGCTTTGGCCTTTGGGAGAGAAACAACCAGTCAAGCAAATAGCAGGTCAGCTCAGGGAATAAATACCTGTCCCACTGTCTTTGAATTCCCTGCTAGTACTTTATTTTGACCAAACTGAACTAGATGTGAGAGAAACCGCATTGTTGCAGCCTATCATCTTGTGTATATGGCAGGCTGGACAGTTCATCAGCTTCTTAGGGCGAGATACTACAAACTTGGTGGCATAAAACAACAGAAATTCATTATCTTACTGTTCTGTAGGTTAGAAGCCTAAAATTAAGGATTTAGCAGAACCGAGCTCCCTCTGAAACCTGCCTTTCCCTTTCCTGGGGGTTTGCTGACAATCCTTGATGTTCCTTGGATTGTAAGTGTTCCAACCTCTGCCTCTGTCATCACATGATGCTCTACTCTCTTGTATCTGTGTCCTTTTCCTATGAGGACATCAGGTATATTGGAGTAGGACCCACCCTAATGCAGTATGTCCTTATTTTAAACTTGATTACATCTGCAAAGGCCCTAATTCTAAATACGGCCACATTCACATATACTGGGGATTAGAACACTGACATATCTTTTCAAGGGGACACAATTCAATCCATGACAGACGGTGTATGTCTAGAAGACAAATAGGAAAGATTTAGCACATGGCTCCATGGGGAAAAGGTATTTTTGGGTATTCATGAATGAGGCTGATATTTAACATAAGTTTGCCATTAATAAAATGAAAGGAATGGGCATTTCCTCATTATTCTTGAGGACAGATTATCTTATACTCTATGCTTTGTGAAGAAGGAGCTATCAAAGGATAGTAGCCTGAGTGGGATGTCTGAACATGATATACGCAGAAGGCAGGTTTGTTGCTCTTATTGAATGTATTGCCCTGGGCTTTGAAATTGGCATGCTTTTTATAAATCTCCCCAAGCCCCTAAAATAAGACTCATGCAATTTTGAAAGTTGTGGGAATAGGAAACTACATGATCAGTAGTAACTACATCTTATATGACAGAATATCTAGACTTAGGAAAGGCATTTTATAAAGTATCACATTTACTTAAGCTTTATATTTGTTTTCTTTTTTAACATCCATATTTAGATTGGATACAATAATTCTCAACAGAGAAAAACTTTTATGGATCTCATGGATATAATTTTATTGCACATCAGTCTTTCATGGCATTTATAGAACAGTATCTGCAATTTAGCCACTGTATTTTTTCTTTGCATAAATTCTAAAAATGTTTTCTTTTCCTAGTAAAAGCAATTGGGTAAATTTCAATGGCATAAGAGTGTGAGAAATATCTCATTTTCAAATATCAGGACTTTCTGTTTTTAAATTTTAATTTGTGATCTGGAAGACACCTTTGGTGATTTAAAGATGTGGAGAAGGTACTGCAAGCCTTCAAACCTACAATCAATTTACAAAAATAGGCCAGTTCTGAATTTATTGACCATCTGTCAGTCTTCACTCACTACTAGCGAGCTGTCAGTGTTTATTATTTGATGCACTCTATAATGAGTCACTGCAAGGAACAAACCATATCTCCATCACAATGATTAATGAGGTCATTGTCTACCACAAACACCTCAGACATCATTCTTTCCTGCTAGTATGGGCAAATGGCAATCCCCAAATCAAGAGGAGATTCCAGAACCATCTCAAATCACAGTTAGTTATTTGTGTACTGTGCTAATTTGACTGGCATCTAATGAATAAGCTAAACTCAGTCAAACCTCTTCAACGACAATGCTTTTCAAAAGTAATCATTAAAAACGATATTCCAAAAATTCAAAGCTTGTTTTTTTAAAATCTTTATTGTTGAAAATATTACATATGTCCCCTTTCCCCCCCATTAACCTCTCCCAGCCTGACCCTGCCTCCTACCCCAGGCCTTCACCCTCTTATTGTCTGTGCGTATGGGTTATGGATATATGCATACAAGTTCATTGGTTGATCTCTTCCCACCCACCCAAAGCTTGATTTTCTTTTACACACAAACACACACACATACGTACACACACACATACGTACGCACAAACACACACATCCTATATAGTTACTATTTGCCTACTGTACAACGTGTTGAAAAATAAATAAATCTCAAATTGACAAAGTGAAGTCTTGGGGGTACTGCTAACTCTGATCAATTATTTTCTTCGATAGCTCAGGAATACTTCAAGCATGCAAATGGAATTCTCATTTGTGAAATAGTCTATTACAGTGGAAGGGCATGGACATTGAAGTCAGGCAAATCAGAATTTGCCACAAATCAGCTGTGATACTGGACACTGGACAACTACCATTTTTCTTTCATCTCCAGTATCTTCCCATGTAAAATGTAAATAATTTTCATCACTTGGCATGGTTGTTACTAATAGTAATTAACTTACATGACATTGCAAAGCACCTGGCACCTAGACACAATCAATATATGTCTGCCCTGGATCCTGCTATTGGCAGCAACAAGAAGTGAGTTTAGGCACCTGGAAAAAGGATTTTGGCAAAACAATCTTAAGTCCAATATTCAAGCAGTTTAACCTTCATGAAGGAAGTTTAATGACTTGTAACATTTAGAAGATCATGCCATTGTGGTTTGGGTCAAGAAACCCTAGGATTTAGGTAGGGATAATGCTAATAATTTGGTAGTTGCTTTAACTGATTTTAAAGGAGACAAAGGTTTTAGCAGAGAGGGCAAAACATAGAAACCAAATGAATAATGATAGCCATCTATGTATTTATCTATATGGGTATTTATATGGAATGTGTCTATACATGTGTGCTATTCTTAGTGGCTTTTAGCTGATAAGATTTTGCTGTCACATAAATCTCTAAAAATTAGGTCCAAAGTTACTAGAACCCATTTTACCTGAATAACTCCAAAATTTTGCTTGAAGCTTATAGAAATGGCCAATGTAGAAAGAGGAAATAACATATTAAAAAAGAAATGTATGCCTGAGTGCAGTTATCACTGGACAAGGTTGCTGACAATTATTGCCAGGTTGCACTGTCTTCATGAATTTACTGGGACCTAAGTATGATTGTTTTGCTGATCCAGTGGTGTAGAAACTTGATTTTGTCAGTATTTTAGAGACAACATAATGTGAAACGGTTGGTTCCTACTAATAAAATGCACATGAAAACAAAATATTCACCAAAATGCATTTTATTGATCTTGTGGAAATTGTCAGCTAGATTACAATGCTTGTGCAATCCCTGTATAAAAGCAAATTTTTATGGAAGCAAATTATAATCAGAAGGTAGTCTGATGAGAAAAGGAAAGAGAAAGATTTGGTTAAATAATGCAAATTTTTGTTAATATAAAGGAAAAATATGCAACTATAATATGATAAAATCTCATGATCTGAAGTTGATAATTTGAATTAGTTATATTTTATTTTTGATTATGACTAATATAGAGTTACTGAATGCCAGGGCTGACCCGCAGACCCTGAACGACAGATGAATGATTACTCTAACACACATTTCTGTGAAAGAGAGGGCTAAGGCACTACTTGGCTATTGCCATCAAGTCACCATTTGCCTGTCTCCTTTGGCTTTTCCTATCTAATAAAATAGTAATACGCAAATTACTCATCACTCCAAGACAAAAGATGGCAGCGCTGATTGCAGTGGGGCAGAACGCTGGCCACATCGCCCTGGCAATGTGAGCCCAGCAGGCTTTGCCTTGGCAATGGCCGTAGAGGCGATCAGGAGCAGGAGAGCAAATGAGATGGTAGCTGGAGGGCAGCCCCCAGCGGGGCCTTCTCCTGGCCTGGTGGCATTGGGGAGCAGGAGAGCCAATGCGGGGGCTGCCCAAGGGCAGCCCTAGAGGGGCATGATCCCTGCAGCCAGCGATCAGGGAGCAGGAGAGGGAATGCACAGGCAGCCCGAGGGCAGCCCCCAGAGGGGCATGCTCCCTGCCACCAGCAATCTAGGATCAGGAGATTGAAAGCACAGGTGACCCTCAGGCAGCCCCCAGTAGGGCCTCCTCCCACTGGGGTGATTCGTGAGCAGGCAAGTGTGGTTGGCAGGCTGCACCCAGCCCTGGCCACAGCTCAAAGGAGACAACAACATGCAGGCAAGGCCAGGAGCCTGAGAGATCAATGCAGAGGGGTGCCTGTTCCAAGCCTCCGTGGTGTGGCTGGGGGTAGGCCCCCAGCAGACAGACAGACACACACACACACACACACACACTCAGACACACATGGCACCTGCCAGACTGTGGCCATCAGTAGGACATCCTCTGAGGGGTCCCAGATTGTGAGAGGGAGCAGGCTGGAATGAGGGACCCCCACCCTCCCCTGTGCATGAATTTTGTGCACCAGGTCCCTAGTATTGTCATAACAGCTTGAACTAAAATTAACCTCTGGATACAATCAGTAGGGTAAGTATCCTTGAGAAAGTATATACTTCTACAAGGTGCGTCTTTAAAGACTAAACAGAGATTCTAGCAAAACATCTCGGGGATCAGATTTATTTGGACAAGTCAAGGTAGGAGCTGCAGCCTTCACAAGGTCCCCTCAGAAGTCTCTGACCTTTCAGAGAATCCTCTTTACAGACATTCCAACCAAGTCCCATGCTTCCCCACAACTAGAAACTTTAGGCTAGCCTTAAGTTACACATACATACATGATCTATTAAAAATAATAGACTTAGTCCTAGCTGGTGTGACTCAGTTGATTGGAACATCAAACCGCATACCAAAAGGTTATGGTTTTAATTCCTGGTCAGTGCACGTACCCACATTGTGGGTTTGATCCCCGGTGGGACACATATGGAGGGCAACCAATCGATGTTCTCTCTCACATCGATGCTTCTTTATCTCTCTCTCTAAAATAAGCATATCCATGAGTGAGGATTAAAAAAGATGTACATGGACATGGGATATTAAATTAAATAAATGAAAGGAATAAGTGGTTTAATGTATATTAAAAGCAGAAATCATCATTTGAACACAATGCACTAATTACAAATCTAATTACAATTTTGGAAATATAATCAGAACAGTTTTTCTACAGAATTATAGAATTTTAAGTCTTAAAGAAACTTCAAGAGATTATATTATCTACCTCTTTTCTTTTACATGTAAACAATCAGGGTGAGTGACGGTTATTAACTAACTCAAGATTACATAGCTCATTAGTATGGAGCTGAATCTGGACATTGGGTCTCCTATTAGACCATTGAAGCTTTACTCTACTTATCCAAATCATCTTTACTCTATATAGGCAGAAAAATGCATCTAGCAGGGCCAATGAGCTTGCTCTAATAGAAATAGTTGAAAGCAATAAATCTAAATTTTCAACAATTAATATGCTATCAAGACTCTTCATTCAGTCTGTAACAATATGATTTTGCTTTATAACCAAAAAGTCAGTAAATTTTCCATTATCATAAAACATTAAATGTGGTGGTTAACTTTATGAGTGACCTTACTTGACTGGTCTACGGGATGCCTAGATATCTGGTCAAACACTGTTCCGGCTCTGTCTGTGAGGCTGTTTTCGGAAGCAATTAGCATTTAATTCAATAGACTGAGACAAGATATTCACTCTCACCAATGTGGATGGGCATCAATCAATTCACTAAGGGAATAAATAAAACAAAAAAAGCAAAGAAAGGGAAAATGTTCTCTTCCCTCCCTTGACGTGGGATATCCATCTTTTCCAGTCCTCATACATTGGCATGCCCGGTTCTCAGGCCTTTGGACTCCGACTGAATTATATCCCTAGCTTTCTTGGTTCTGCAGCTTGCAGAGGGAAGATGGTGGGGTTTCTCGGCTCCCATAACTGCATGAGTCAATTCCTGCCATAAACCACTATATGTATCCCGTTGGTTCTGTTTCTCCGGAGAACATGGGCTTATATAGTAAACTTCTGGAATTTTCTTATGACTCACTCGGCGCTCATGTGTGCTCTTCAGACGATTTGTGTTGGGAATCCAAAGTAGAGTGGTATCATAAAAGCCAAAACATAGAGGTCTTGAGGAACAAATTGTGAATGAAGTGCAATTTGAAGAAAACCTGAACTCCCAATCATGTAGAGAAGGACCTTTGAAAAAAATGTCTCTACATATCTCCTTAGTGATACAGCGTTTTCTTTTCTGAATTCTCTACTATTGTGCCAATAGCAAATCTAATTGTAAAATATAAAAGGATGTCTTCAATTTCTTTTGAACCTCACAATGAAGATAGGCCCAGAGATTTCTTTAGAAGCAGAGTGACTAAAAAGAAAGAATAATAGACCCGTAAGACTTGTTAGCGAATGTAGTTATACACCCTTCTCTTACTTCTCAGGTGCACGCAGACATTGTTAATTAACTCATCTTGTTCTTGGGGGGTTCCAGTCTCTTGTTTCCTATTGGAGACTGACAGTATTGTCAGAATCCAGTGTTCTTTATACTGCGGTTTTAATACAGTTCTAAAATTATGTTTCAATCAGATTCTATCTCAATGATGATTACCTCAATTGTCAAAAGATGTTTCTGATAAATAGAAACATTTTCCTCTAATTCCTAAATGGGTGGTTTCTCTTAACATAAGATGTTAAATATTCAATTTAAAGATTGTTTACAATTAATAATAAATGCTACCATATGATTATATCGAATAAATGTTGAAGGAATCAGAAAATCAGCTTTTGGCAACTTCCAAAATAATAACTGCATTAGTTACAAATCATCATTGCATAATAAAACTAGTGGAGAAACATACTGAGTGACAGGGCATTTGCATAATCTCAAAAGACTTCCTCAGAAGTCTTTCTGATTACAAAGGGGAAAAAATAATTCCACAGTGGAAATGCCAGGCACACCACCTTCATCTAGGGATCAAAATTAATATCACCATTAATGGTGGTATTAATGGTGATATCACTCTCAGGTGTTTTTTGTTTGTTTGCTTGTTTGTTTGATTGTTTTTGCCGAAAGGGTATAAACTAAACTGAATTGTGAGAAAATCTTGGCCAAACCAAAACTAAGGGACATTCTACAAAACCACTGGCCTATATTCTTTAAAATGTGAAATAAAAAAAAAATGTTTGAAATACAAAAAAAAAAAAAATGTGAAGACTGAGAAAGACAAAAAAGAGAGAAGACTTTTGTTTTGTTTGGTTTCAGATTAAAGGAAACTAAAGTAATCTCATAACTAAATGAAATGTATGATTCTGGATTAGATTTTGGGCAAGAAAACATTTTCTTTTCCTTTTCTATGAAGAACATTAATGAGGTAAGTGATAAAATTTGATTATGATCATAGATTAAGTGATAGTGTTATATATATATTGGTTTCTAATTTGATAATTCTATTGCGGTTATAAAAGAGAATGCTGTGTTATTCTTAGGAAATATATCACAAAGTATATAGGAGTGAACGGACTTCATGTCTGCAACTTCCAAATGTTTCAGAAAAAATATATTATGAATTATTATTTATTTCAGAATAGTATATAGTATAGTCTTGGAATTATAGTGAAAGTTATATGAGGATATACTGTGCTATTTTTGCAACTTTTAGGTTTTAAATTATTTAAAAATAGATTGATGATGATTTGACTAAAATCACATTTATTGAGTGCCTTTTATGGAGCAGTAATTATGTTGGGTTTCTCATGAGTTATTTCAAGAAGTTTTCAAATGATCCTGTAACGAGGGCATTGTTATAACAATTAAATAGACAGTTGTTTTATTAACTCATGCTTATGGAATAACCACTTAACTGGGGAATTGTTCAAGTCACATAACCAGAAAATTGCAGAGATAAGATTTGAACTGGGATGGCCTAATTTTTAAAAAATATATTTTAATTGATTTATAAAGAGAGAGGAAGGGAGAAGGAGAGAAACATTGATCCTCTGCCTCCAATACACTCTCTACTGAGGATTGAGCCCATAACCTGGGCATGTACCCTGGCTTGGAATTCAGTAGGTAACCTTTTGGTGCATAGGACAATGCCCAACTGACTGAGCCACACCAGCCAAGGAGAGATGATGGCCTAATTTTATTTCCAGTATTCTCTCTATATATCAGACCATAAATTTACATTGCAGCAAATGACCGCACCTTCCAAGAGTAATGGGTAGCTTTAGAGATAAATGTATGAAGAGAGATATCAAGAAATAGTTTTGATCTCCTGGGTCATAATACCAACACATCATTAGAATTGTAGATCCCAAAGGTTTGTGCATTCCTTGGTTAGAAACTCGATGCCTGTTTTTGAAGCATCTAGAAGAATGTGCACATAGTAGTACTTAGTGGATATTTGTTGAGTAACTAAATGAACATGAAGAAAAAAATTTAGATAAGAAATATGAAAAAGGTGTTGAAGAACAGGGCAGGGAGATAATCAGAATACTCTGATAACAAGGTACGCATTAGAGAAAGTAGAGACCAGATGCAGTTTTTGCTTGCAGTGAATAGAAACCATATTTCCCTCTGGTCAGTAAGTACTAAGGTTGCTTTGACAATGTGTGTCACTTTAAAATAAGACAAACCCACGGTGAGACCCACGGCTTCTGAAAGGTAGGAATTGAAGCAACAATCTCAACTGTGGGGGAAAGTTGTGAGGAGACATCAGTTTTGAGGTGAGAATTGAAAGAAATTACTTTTTGATGCCAGTTCAATAGTGCAGATTCAACTCAGTGATATGGTCTAATCATAACATTTCTGATGTCACTGACATTAACCGGTTTATCTCATGAAGAAAAAACTTAGAAGAACAACAGATTATGAGATATGTTGTGAATCTATAGACTTGGGAGAATGAGCTATTGGTCTTCAGTGTACAATTGATCTATGAACTCAGAAAGTCACAATCAATCTGTATTTCCCAGCAATAAGATGCTGGAGATTTTATAAGATCTCAAGATACTCCTACCAGATTATAAATTCTGTAATTTGAAGGGTATCTTCAATATGGTATAAAGTCATTTGAAAAATGATGAAATGAGTTTAGCATTTTCATCTTAACAGGCACCTTCTCTCAATGTTCCATTCTTTCATTTTTTTCTGTGGATGCCATACACTACAGGCCACTGCCAGCCTTGTAAGATTTAGAAATATTCAATGCTTATCTTTGATCCCTTTTCACCTTCATACATCCTTATTCTGCTTTAGATGCCCCATCCTTCTAAGATGCTCAAGTAGGCAAATTCTGTAGGTTTGTGCTTGTGCTTTTTGTTTTAATTTTGTTAACCTCCCTCCTCAAGGATTTTATAAATAAAACTAGAGGTCCAGTGCACGAAATGCATGCACTGTTGGGGGGAGTGATCCTCTTAGCCCAGCCTGCTCCTTCTTGCAGTCTGGGATCCTCAGGGTATATGCAACTGCCAGCTTAGGTTGGGAGTGGGCCTAAGCTGGCAGTCGGACACCCCTCTCACAGTCTGGGACCCCTCACTCCTTACCGCCCACCTGCTCACTGCTCCTTACTGCTTGGCTTGCTGTTCCTTAGTGGAAGAGACTCCCGCCACCACCACTGTGCTTGCCAGCTGTGAGCCCAGCTTTTGCTTGAGCAGTGCTCCCTGTGTGGGAGCACACAGACCACCAAGAGGCAGCTCCTGCATTGAGCATTTGCCCCCTGGTGGTCATTGTGCATCGTAGCGACCAGTCATTCCGCCAGTTGTTCCATTGGTTGTTCCTCCATTTGGTCGATGTGCATACTAGGCTTTTGTGACATAGGGTTACATGTAAAATAACAGAGAGACTATCACTGGTTGAACTTTGGACATATAACTCATGGTAATTATATTTAGAAAAAAATGCTTATGACTGTCTACTTTTAATCTCACTTTAGGTGGGCTGACTGTGTCCCCTATATTTATGAGGCTATCATTAATTTTAACTGTCTCCATGGCTTTGCAACCATGTCTACTTACTGTGTGTCTGATATAGCACTATAGGAAAATAGTTCTGCTTTCTTATTATTGCTTGGTTTATTATTTCACTGTGATATTTGTCAACTGCCACTGAGTTATAAAGACATTTTATATGGCACTATTTACAAGACAACCAGAAAATTTCATTTTAGTACATATAAACTATTATTCTTTCTTATTTTTTTGTGATGGTAAATAATATTCTTCATTTAAGAAAGTTAAACAAATATGAATTAATGGAAATAAAATACAAATTCCTTTTTATTAACAACTAATTCTTAATTCTTTCCCTTTGGTATTTTCTTCTGAGTTCTCATTATAAATTTTTAGCCTAAAGTCTATTGAAAATCATTCAAACCCTTTAGAAATTTAGGTGTCAGATTCTTCTAGATGTATATTTTAACACTCTAGCTTTGTTTGAAACATTTATTCCCTTTGCATCTTTCAGTGTCATGCTTTTAATCACTTTGTTTTGAAAAACTTATGTTAAAAGATGCTTTTCACTAAAAGCCTTAGATTTTTATTTTATTCTCTTTGCCCTTCCCTGTACAAATTTACTTCTGCCAGTTTATTTCAATATCAAGGGGATGAACACTACATCAAAGAGTTCCTTTCCCCCTTCTGATACACAATGTTTTGTGAGGAGGTGGTGATGGCAGTGAGCATTGAGGCTTATGAGGCAATATGAAGACAGTCTCTGGGTGACTTATCACCAGTTCCTTTCAGGTGTAAGATTTGTATAATTTTATATAGAAAGATAAATTCTTATTTTTGCACATCTATGTCTTATAGTAATGGTTGAATTGGACACATGTTTTATTATTTCTTGTTATTTAATTTATTTTGTATTTGGTTATCAAAATGCTCACTCCATAGATATATTTACTAGTACCATTCTCCCTTTACCCAAGTGTAAAAATTATTTGTCTTATTACCCTTTTTTCTTTAGATATCACTATATTATGTTAGACAACTAGTCATTTTGCCACTTTACTGGTCTTAATTTGCTCAGTTATTATTTCCATTTACAATTGCTCTGGTATTTCAAACCAGTTACTTTGCAGTGCTTTCCCTGAACTTGTTGTTTTCCCTTGGGTTTGAATGCAGTCAATTCCTTAGCACAGATGCCCTTGGGCTTGTGCAGAAGGGACTGCTCCGGGTAGGGCATGCATGAAGATGATGACAGTTGAACACTTAAGCAGATGTGAGATGGCAAATGGAGGAGGGAGCCTTCAACTAAGTGGCAGAAGGACACTGTGAAACAAACCTCAAGCAGTGAGGCATAGCTGTGAAACCCTGGGACATGTCAGCAATACCCACTGCAATAGGAACTCAACGCCTCACCTAGAAATTCCAAACTAACAGCTAACTTCACTGTTTCTGAAGGCAAGTCTTTTCAATACAAGCACATTAACTGCTTGGTTTGTTATAAAGGGCAATCTTTTGTTCACAAGATGAGCAGTGCTTGCTGGTTGAGTATCAGTTTTCTTAACTGTAATACTAATATTTAATTTAAACTATTTTTTATCTAAAACTAGAGGCCTGGTGCATAAAATTTGTGCATGGCGGGGGGGGGGTCCCTCAGCCCAACCTGCACCCTCTCCAATTGGGAGCCCTCTGGGGATGTCCTACTGACAGCTTAGGCTCCCTCCCCACAGTTCTCTGCTCTCTGTAGGGCCTGCCTGCTCAATGCCATGGCAATGTGCAAGCAGGCCCTGTTGTCCACTCTCTGTGGGGCCCACTTGCCTGCCCGCCCAGTTGCCGTGGCGACCTGCAAGCAGGCCCTGCTGTCTGCTGTCTGAGGGGCCCGCTTTCCGGCTTGCCACTGGTGGGACTGAAAGGCCTAGAGGACTCCTGGGGGCGAGTCTGGCTGTGCCATCTGCTGCTCCTCTGGAGGGAACTGGGTGCCACCGTCTTGTGGCTGTGGGTGCTTCCATCTTTGTGACGGAGTAACAGCCAATTTACACATTCCCTCTTTATTAGATAGGACTTTTGGTCTACTGCATGGTTACAAAATCATTTAACTTACCACATGAAATTCTCTCACTTTTACTCCATTAGTAAGTATACATCTGATAGAATGATATTATCACCTTAAAGACAATTTACAGAAAGATTTGGAAAAAAATCTGAAATGCCAACTGTGTAATATACAGTTCAAATATACCTACAATTAGACAAAAGCATTGTGTATACTAAGAAAGTTGGCATTGCAGAAATATTATATTTAAAATGTAACATTTTATTAGTTTAGGGCTGAAACATAGAGATTGACAATTGAAACTTAAGCTTCAGAAATTTAATGTTTCCTAAATTGTCTGTGAACAAACATGTATTTATGCATTAAAGCAAGTAGTTACTGAGTATCAAATTTGTACATAGCAGTGGACTAAGCTTTTAGTGGGATAGCATAATAAACAATGCTGTTTCTTAGATGCAATCCCTTTATTAGAAGATAAAAACAACACTAATATAGCATGGAGTGAAAGGGGGACAAATGAAAACACCACATTTGAGATAGTAAAGTCAGAAGCTGTATGGGGGACAAATTAGAGTTGAATGAGTGACTAAAAATATCCCCCTCATGAGAGTGGTCAGCACCATTGGGTAGTGGCATGACTATCCTGATGTCATGAGGAACTACAAAAGTACCTGATTCCATGCTGGTGTCTGAGTACTATGCACAAATGGTGCAGAGTCCTGGATTAGATCACAATATACAAGGGGTTCATCTTTTAGAAAGATTCAGAAAACTTCATGAACCTGATTAAATTCTTTTTATGAGGAAGTCTGTTATTGGGTAAAGCTAAGCAGCAACATATGGAATAAATTATAGGTCCAAGCCAAAGAAACATAAGGAACTACATTATATACATTTGCTAGACTCCACATATGCAGGCTTTCACACAAACCAGCTGCCCAGCATTATGCAGAATCCATGGGTGTTCAGAACTAGACCTATAATTTTAATTCTTGAAGACTGAGCATACTCATATCAGGTTTGGTGATGCTGCAGATTTAAGGATGACCTCTGCTAGGAAAATAGCTGGGATCTCAATGGTATCATATGGACATCATGATATCCATGCTGATCAAAGTTGCTGTAGTTCCACTCCCTGCTTCATGACCTATGGATAATGTTGTAGGCACTTAGAGGTTTTGTTTTATAAAGCCTTCCCAGCTCAATCATACTAATGACCATTATACAAGGTGACCCAAAAAATGTATACACACTTTAACAGTGCTATTTCAATTTTGAAAATGAAATGTATTTTAATAAACACTGCCTTCATAATTATTCAAAAATGTGTTTCTATACTAGTATTTTTGGGACACTATGTATTTTAATGTTAGAATTGTTATCCTAACTAATAAAAGAGTAATATGCAAATTAGGCATCACTCCATGACAAAGATAGCCTCCCCCATGGCCACAAGATGGTGGTGTCCAGTCCAGCTCAGCCCCACCACTGAAGTGGTCAGGCCTGTTAGCCAGGCAGGTGGCAGGGGAGGTGGGGGGCCCAAGGGTCAGAACAGGCAATCAGAGAGGGCTGGGGGTCCTCGGTCCAAGCCAGAGGCCCTCGTCAGAGGCCTCAGGCATGGGCAAGGGTAGAGCCAGTGATTGGAGGGGTATGTGGGTGCCCTACCAGGCATAAGGCCTAGGCCAGAGGCCTCAGGCCAGGGCAGGGGCAAGGCCGGAGATCACAGGAACCTGGGCTCTGCAGAGCCAGCGATCAGAGGGGCAATGGTGGAACCTGCGATCACAGGGGTCTAGGCACTGGGGGAGCCAGCAAAGTAGGGATCTGGGGGTCCCCTGCCCAGGCTTGCAGCCTTGGCCAGAGGCTGCCAGTGGGGCAAGGACAGAGCCGGTGATTGCAGAGGCCTGGGCTCTGTGAAGCCGGCAATTGGAGAGGTCTGGGGGTCCCCTGCCCAGGCCTGCAGCTTCAGCCAGAGGTTACAGGCCTTGGCAGGGGTGGAGCTGGGATTGGAGTGGCAGGGGTGGAGCCGGTGATCAGAGTGAACCTCAGAAGAAATACCTTTTCTTACTGCTCATTGGCTAAGCGCCCTGTATTTCACTGGTAATATTCTTAGTAACTTGAGTAATAAGAATCCACAAAGGTGATCTAGGGTTTTTCCACCACACTCCTGGTGAAAAAAAAAAATGAAGGTCCACTGCTGGAGGGCTAAGGAATTTCATATCCTGCCCTAGCCAGTTTGGCTCAGTGCATAATGCCTCAGCCTGCTGACCACAGGGTCTGGATTCAATTCTGACCAAGGACATGTACCTAGGTTGCAGGCTCCTCCCTGGCTGGGGCTCAGGTCAGGGCATATGCAGGAGGCAACCAATCAAAGTCTTCCTCTCACTTTGATGTTTCTCTCTGTTTTTCCCTTCTCTTCCACATTCTCTAAAAAATCAATGAAAACATATCCTCAGGTGAGGATAAGAAAGAAAGAAAGAAAGAAAGAAAGAAAGAAAGAAAGAAAGAAAGAAAGAAAGAAAGAAAGAAAGAAAGAAAGGTCACATCCTATGAAAGACACATCTTGAAAATGCCTAAAGAAAGTTGTCATTTCTTTATGGTGAGGGGACTGGAGTCCGTGTTGAAGAAAATACCTTGGTGGCTGTGGTGACTACAGCAGCAGTGTGATGGGGGGCTGGTGGCTTCCCCTGATTAGCCTGGTTGCCTCCCACAAAGGGAGGCCAGACTGCGGATCAGGCACCCTCCCCAAGGGGGTTAGGCAGTGGGCCTAAGCCGTCAATAGGACACCCCCTGAGGGATCCCAATATGTGAGAGGGTGTAGGCTGGGCTGAGGAACCCCCCCCCGTGCACGAATTTTGTGCACTGGGCCCCTAATGTGTGTGTGTATATATATATATATATATATATATATATATATATATATATATATATAATTCTGTATCTATCCATCATCATCTATCTAATCTTAAAAATCTTTGCACAATGATTCACTTAGACTAGAGGCCCGGTGCATGAAAATTCTTGCACCGGGGCGGGGGTGGGGGAGGAGTTCTTCAGCCTGGCCTGCACGTTCTCACAGTCCAGGAGCCCTCTGGGGTAGGAGGTGACCCGACAATCAGGGGAAGGCGACGCTCCATTACACCTCTGCTGCTGCCTCTGTCAGCAGTGCAAGCCTCGGCCGGCCCTGGGCAGCTGGGAAGCCAACATCCAAGGCTTGCCTGTGCTTTGGGCTGGCCTTGGGTGGCTAGGGGGCTGAGGGGACTAGGGGACTCCAGAGGAGGGTGGGCCCGGCATGCCTGCCACCCCCGTGGAGCTGAGGGGAATGCATGCCACCACCTTGTGGCTGTGGGTGCTGCCATCTGTTGGGAGGCCAGGTGTAAGCTGACAAAGTCCTTGCACCCAAAGGGACTGATAAGATTCAGTCCTCTCCCCACACAGTTTTCCCAGGCTTGTTTAGATGGTGAATTATCGGTAGAATGAGAGCATTCTTTCATGGCTTTGCCAAGAAGTCTGTAACTATTTACTGAGATATGCTGTACTAAGGATTCTCTCCCTTAGATGTTTAGAGAAACAAAGAATACATTTCTGTTAATGAGCCTGCTATTCAGTGTTTGTGCATAAAAGGCATTACTCAGTTAATAAAGTTGCTGCAGTCGATCAACGACTTGCAGACCTCCTTACCCCAGCTTTTTCTTATCTTTCTTTTCTCAATTCCCACCTCCCTACCTCAGCCACCCTGGTTCACCTGTCAGGCAGGCCCTGACAGCCATCTTTGAGGGTGGGGCAGTCAATTAGCATATTCCCTCCTTATTAGCTGTGGGCACTGCCATCTTTGCGGTGGTGTGAGGGTCAATTAGCATATTACCTCTTTATTAGGGTTCTAAAAGAAAATAACTAGATTCTGAAGAGAGTGGGCATATTTAAATTTTGATACCATCTAATATCTCTATAGCAAACTTTATTCATTTATATTTCAACCAACAATGTCTAAAAGTGTCTGTTACTATACACTCACCATTATTAGTTTTTATCAGTCTTTTTAATTTTGGAAATGTGATAGGTAGAAATACTCTATTATTAATGCTTTAGTTTACAGTAGTCCCCCTCATTCATGGGGAACACATTGCAAGACCTCCAGTGGGCTTCTGAAACTGCAGATAGTACCAAACCCTACCTACATGATTTTTCCATAGTTATATTAAAGTTTAATTTATAAATTAGGCATAGTAAAATATTAAAACAATAACTAATAATAAATTAGAACAAAGTATAATAATATATTGTAATGAAAGTTATATGGATCACTAGATGTAGAGGATCCCCTGTTGAAGTCTTTCTATGGGCCAGCTTTCTAGAAGGTGAAACCCTTGTATATTGCGATCTAATCCAGGACTCTGCACCATTTGTGCATAGTACTCAGACACCAGCATGGAATCAGGCACTTTGTAATTCCTCATAACATCAGGATAGTTATGCCACTACCTAATGGTGCTGACCACTCTCGTGAGGGGGATATTTTTATTCACTCATTCAACTCTAACCTGTCCCCCATTCAAATTTTAGAGTGCTTTCTGGTGCAACACATTGTTGCCATTAATTTGAATACATTTTTTGTTCATGTTTTCCAACCACAGATTCAATGCCTTTTCCATCTTTTCTAAGCATGTATCATGCACTGTGATCATAACTTTTGCAGTTTGAGATGCAATCTCAAAGTTAACAATACATCTCTTTCCTTCTTCATACTTCCATGGATGGAAGATTCGTTCTTACCTGTCAGTGTTCTCTCTGCCCTCTGTCTTCCTTCCTTACCTCTGTTCCTCCTTCCATATTTCTTCCCGTGTTTTCTCTTTTTTTGCCATCTTTGGCAAAAACGTTTGGTTTTGGCTTTATGCTGGATTTATAGTTAACAATTGGGATAATTTATTATTTTTGTGCACTCCAGAGCATTTTGTTTCATAAAAATTACATGTTCTTAAAAATTAATTTTCTCATAATTTTATCTCCATGAAGTGTTTTGTTTGGACAGGGTAGTTCTCTTATATATTCCCAATGTTTTTCAAAGTTCTTAGTATAAGTGAGTTTTTTACATCTTTTTGAGTCAGGGTTAGTTTGTTTTGTTTTTCTAGAAATCATCCCTTTTATTCAGATTTTCAAAATTTCTATTAAAGAGTTGTACAATACAGCTTTTAGAGATCTTGGATTCCCGAGTGACTGTGAATATACAACTATATCTAGATATCTATAACTACATATTTACATAAATAGATATATACATATGTAGATATATTTGCTCTTTATTTTATTGGTGTTTTCTCTATTTAGGCTAGTTATTTTTAAAATTATAGAAGTTTATTAAAAATGAAATTGATTTTTATATTTTTAAATTTTGAAACTGTTTCATATGTTATAACAACTGAAGTTCTTTGCCTTCCTTCATATATATGAAAATTTATATTCAAAGACTTAGAATATATGAGCACTTTGTATGGAGTGTTTTAATGTTCACCAATAGTTCCATCCCCTACCTGGAATATTTCTCTGCTATGTTGACTATAGATGTAGTCATCTGACTGGCTTTGGTAATGAAATATGAGAAGAGTGGAAATAATTCTAATTGAAAATCACATGTGCTAGGGCCATAACGTGTCCCTCTGCCATGCCAATGAGCAGTGTTTCAGATTGAGGCCACTCTGTCTACCTAGGTTCCACAGGGAACATAAGGTGATGTAGAGCTGGATTTTTAAAATATGATTGTTGTATATTTTAAAAAGTCAACTTCTGAATCATAGAGTTATAAATTTAGTTCCCTGTTCTGTTCCTTACTGGATATAAGTAAAGTTGAAAATGTTACTTAACCTTTTAAATATTTTTTCTTCCTTTATAAATTTCAAATGGAAACATCTATCTGTCTATCTATCTATCTATCTATCTATCTATCTATCTATCTATCTATAGAGAGAAGTAATAAGCAAATGAGGTCAAGACTCTGTCACGGCCAGCTCAGGAGGAGGGGGCCAGGCTCTGCCCAAGCCTGAGAGATCAACACAGAGGGGCGCCTGTTCTGAGCCTCTGAGGCATGACTGGGGGTAGGTTCCCAGTGGGCACACACAAACACACACGGGGCTCTTGCTCCAAGCCTCCATGGCATGGTTGGGTGCAGGCTTCAGCAGACAGACACACACACACACACACACACACACACACACACAGGGCACCTGCTCGAAGCCCTGTGGAGAGCAGGCCTAAGCCATCAGTAGGACATCCCCTGAGGGCTCCCGGACTGTGAGAGGGGGCAGGCTGGGCTGAGGACACCCCCCCCCCCCCAGGGCATGGATATTGTGCACTGAGCCTCTAGTATTATATAGTCTTAATAAGAAGAATTTAGTGAAAGGAAAGGCATAAAGTCCCTGGCACATAGCAAATACCTATAGATGGCAGTTACACCTCAACTGACACTCCTGATGGTACATTCAGACTATTTAGCACTTGGCAAGTGTCTTTTTCTTTAGTCTTGTACACTTGGGTATTTGGGAATTTATCTTTAACTTTGGAGATATTTCAGTTTTCAAATACCATAGTGATTTACCAGTATTATTCTTAAACTTTTTATGTTAATATTTCCAATACTCTGCTTTATGAATGACTTCTTTCATCTGGGTTTTAAATTTATTATATTTTGAAGTTTAGGAGTTCTTAAAATTTTATAAACCTTACAATTTTACAGGGTTAAAAGTACATGTATGTGTAAGTGAGTCATCAGGAGGTAAGCAGAAGCAAATGCATTTTAAAAGATGCCACAGTACAAAAAGTTTCAGTAGGGGCTGTGAGTAAAACACTTCGATAAACTCTTGACTGCTTTAATTTTCTCCAGTGAAACAGAATAATTAGATACCTGACATCATTTTGAAACAACAAAAATCTGTTGGTTTTCTATGTTGCCCAACAAATTTAGTGAGTGAACAAGTCTTCTGTTACTTCACAGTTTCTGTGGCTAGGTCAGGAGTGTGTCAAGGGTCTCACAAGGTTACAGCTGAGTCCTTCTCCAGATTCATTCATGTTGTTGGTGGAATTCAGTTTCTAGAGGTCATAGGACCAGGGCTCTCAGCACCTAGAGGCTGCCCTCAGTTCTCTGCTACATGGCCTTCTCCACAGAGAGTTCACATCATAACAGCTATGTCTTCAAGGCCAATAAGAAAGTCTCTTTATCCAGTCTAATAAAATGAGGGCTTATATAAAATAACCTACTGTATTTTCTGGCATATAAAATGACTTTTTAACCCAGGAAAATCTTCTCAAAAGTCAAGACAAAACTGCTGAAATGGTAGAAATGGTAGAGGGAGAAAGTAGAGGAGATAGTTGGATCACTTCTCTCACTAGCCTTAACGTTATTTGAGAAGATTTTTGAGATTTTCCTGGGTTAAAAAGTCATCTTATATGCTGGAAAATATGGTAATCAAAGGAGTGACATCTTGTTACTTTGTCATGTTCTACCGGTTAGAAGCAAATCATAGGTGCCACTTATAATACATGGGAAGGCATTATAGAAAGCTAGAATTATTGTGAAATCATTCTAGGATGTGTTTACTGCTGAACGTCAGTAAAACAATTTTATAATAAAGGGATATATATATATATATATATATATATATATATATATATATCCCTGCTTTATTGTGAAAATATCTAAAATATTTTTCCATTTATTTTGAATTTTTTCAATGTTTTAATTTTTATTACAGTTGACACTCAATATTATATTAGTTTCAGCACTTGGCAAGTGTCTTTTTCTTACAATATTATTGACTCTTCTCTCTGTTGTACTTTAAAACCCATGAGTATTGTATAACTACCAATTTGCACTTCTTAATCCCTTCACCCTTTTCACTCAGTCCCCGAACTCCCCTTCTCTCTGGCAACCATCAGTCTGTTCTTTGGGTCTATGAGACTGCTCAATTTTGTTTGTTTGCTAATTTTGTTTTTTCAGATTCCACATATAAGTGAAATCACATGTTATTTGTGTTTCTCTGCCTGACTTATTTCACTTAGCATAATACCTTTTAGGTCCATCCATGTTGTTACAAATGGTAAGATTTTTTTTTTTTTTTTTTTACGGACAAGTAAAATTCTATTGTGTATATGTACCACATCTTTTTTATTTAATTATTGATTACTTCCCTATCTATCTACACTAATAAAATAGAAACATGCAAATTGGTGTCACTCTGCTATGTCCACCAGTCAATCAGGATGAATACGCAAATTAACCCCAAAATATGGCAGTTAATTTGCAGATGCAGGCGCAGAGCAACTGAAGATGACTGAAGACTAAAGAGGCCTGGCTTATCCACTGCAGCTGGAGTGGAGAAGCCAAGCTTCAGCCCTTGCTGCTGTGGCCAGGTCAGAGAAGCCAAGCTCCAAATCTCCATACGATGGGCCTCTAGTATATATATAAAAGCCTAAGTGACCATTACAACTGAATGACCGTTTAGCTATAACATGCACTGACCCAGACCTTGCTGCTGGGTCACTGACAGCCCCAAATCCAGTTCACCTACATCTTGGGTCCAGACTGGAGGGAGGAAGGAACCCTATTCCTTGTGGAATCGGCCATTGGTTAGCTTACTGCTGGGGCCCTGACAGCCCTGAATCTGGTTCTCCCACACCCCAGACCCAGACAGGGCGAGATGGCCCCAATTGGCCTTGACCACCAGCCAGGCCTAGGGACCCCACCCGTGCATGAATTCATGCATCTGGCCTCCAGTTGTAAATAATGCTGTAATGAACATAGGGATATATTAATCTTTCTGAATTGGTGTTTTGGATTTCTTCAGATAAATACCCAGAAGTGGGATTGCTGGGGTATATGGTAGTTCTACTTTTAATTTTTTAAGAAAAATCTATAGTTTTTCATTTATAATAGAGATTAGCATAGGAAAAGTAATAAGAAAACTAGAGCTAGGATGTAGAGAAGTTAGAATTATACTTCATGGCATTTCCTAATTATAGACATATAGAATTGGTTGTGTTCTGATATTTGGTACAATGTGCTCAATGATATATTTTTAAAATTCTGATATATATTAACCCTATGAACAATATTTTGTTTGAATGTCAGTGGACATTTAGGAAGGGAATTGGTTAAATTTAATTTCTATTATTGTGCTTTAGAATTTTGTTTCCTCTTTTTGTTTCTGCTTATAGTTCATTTAGAGGAGAAACAAAAACAAACTCTATTTAGTTACCACTTTCCATGTTTCAGTAAAATATTTCTGTGTGCACAAATTTTGTAGAATTAATGCATTTTAAATGATATTTATTTATCTGTTTATTTATTTTCTTATGCTAACATATGAGAAGAGGTCTGCAGGTAAGATCAACAAACCCTCTAGGCCAAAGGCAATGTGTATGAAGCAATCATAATAAATTATTTTTCAAAACAGAGGTTTTATATGCTGCAATTTACCTTAATCTCTAAAGATGTTTTTCTTTTATATTTCAACTAGAGGCCCAGTGCACAAAAATTTGTACATTCTGGGGGGGTCCCTCAGCCTGGCCTGTGCCCTCTCACAGTCTGGGACCTCACGGGGGATGTCCACCCGCTGGCATGCCTGGCCAGCTCGGGTGAGGGGCAGAGAACCATTTCAGGCTGCCCACAGCCCCTTTAGGTTCGGGTCCCTACTGGGGTGCCTGGCCAGCCTGGGTAAGGGGCAGAGGGCCATTTCAGGCTGCCCACAGCCCCTTCAGGGTTCGGATCCCTAATGGAGTGCCTGGCTGGAAGTAGGTATCTGGGATTTATTTAACTCCTATAATTGAAGCTTTGTTGCCTTGTTTCCCCCTCCCCTTGGAAGCCTGGGTTGCCCCTGGCAACCCAAGGTCCCAACCCAGTATGTATCTGGGGTTTGTTTATCTTCTATAATTGAAACTTTGTAGCCTTGAGTAGAGCTCAGGGCCTGCAGGGCTCTGGCTCTGGCTTCCTCCATTGCCTGAGGCAACTCCAGCTCCATGGCTGCCACCATCTTAGTTGAGTTAATTTGCATATTTGCTCCTGATTGGTTGGTGGTCGTGGCTTATGGGAGTGGCTCATGGGTGTAACGAAGTGAGGATCAATTTGCATATTACTCTTTTATTAGATTAGATATTCCTTCTTAGTTTGTTAAACAAATGAAAATTGTTAAATGTTTCTCCCAAACTTTATTTTTGAACTTGGGGTTTGCTTTTAAACAAATCCTAACAATTGTCATGAATTATTATATGTAATTTTCCCTATGAATATTTGAGAATTGTGACAGAAAATAGTGATAGGAACACTTTCTCCATGTTTTCTGAAATAGTTTGGTCATAACAATGAATACAGAAAATGCTGTATTTTGGGCTCTGAGAAAATATGCTGGTGTTAATGCACTTAAAACTCTTTGCCTTGACTCTAGACTATGATTTCCAGTAGAGATACTAGTTATCTTCTACAGTTTGTTGCTAACTTAAACTCTATTGTGCAATTTAGTTCTTTAAAATGCTGCTCTGCATTCAGCTGTCTTGATAGCATTTACATTATTTCAAAGCAATGTTCTATTTCTTGAAAGTCAAACAAAACTGATGTGACAGACAGTTTTTTGTGTGACTTTTATTCTTGTGTCAATAGATATTAGATGAGATTTTAATGACAAAACTATAGACAGAAAAAAGGGTGTAACTATGCACAATTAAAAAAAATAACGTTTAATGTCTTTGAAAATTAAAGATGTATATATTCAAGTATTTTAATTGTTTTTGTTATATTTCTCTTATGAAAAAAATACTTGAAATAAACAGGTTATTATATCCTAATTGTTTCTCCTTTTTTAAAAAAAAGTTTACTTTTCATTTTATTTCAAGCTTTTTGCCCCTCATCATTTTAAATCAGATCTATGTCATTGTGTCATCCTGAGACAATTTTCTTGGAAGCAATCTATAGCCACCATGAATAGTATAGTTTGGAGCCATTAATTTTTTTTCTTAACCTCCAAACTTGACTTAGAATTTGCCATTTAAAATTGAAATCATTCTTTTATCCAAATTTTCCTCTGTTACTGCCGAATATACTAAACTACTCCTTCTCATCATCATCTCCAGAATGCATTGAAATTCTTCACCCTTGACACAATTTTATACTTATTCTCCTTTTAAACTTTTGCATTGCCATCCCTGGAAATAGTGCTTCATAGTTATTAATCCCTATGTCCTTCTTCATTTTCTTTCTTGTCAGGCTTATCTTCCTCTACCTGGTTCTTAAATGTTGGAATTTCTTAAAGCTTAGTCTAGCATTTCTTCTATTGTTACTCCATATTATTTTTTTAGACAACACCATCCATTCCGTAGCCTGAGTGCTACATACAAAATGATGACCCTAAATATTTATCTCCAACTCAGTCCTCTTCTCTGAATTTTAGACCTGTCTGATAACTAACCTAACATAGCTACTTGGTAGTCTCAAAGCATCTCTAATTCATAAGGTACAAAACTAAACTCTTTATCCCAAACTATTGCACACTTTGAAAAATGACATCTTAATTTATTTGTTAAAAAAGAACACTGAGAACAATCTCTGACTCCTTCACTCCTTCACTCCCTCAATAGCAATATCAAATCCAATCTATTTTACTAAATATTTTATGAATCAATCTAGTTCTTTTTATCTCCACCATGATAATCCAGATTACCTTTCTCATTTGCCTATGTACTAGTCAGGGTACTAGAGAGAGGTCTCTCTCTCTCTCTCTCTCTCTCTCTCTCTCTCTCTCTATATATATATATATATATATATATATATATATATATATGTAATATTGAAATTGACAGTTTCTACTGGATGCCTAAGCCATGCCCACCAGAGCGGCTGTATGCAAATTAACCCAGCCAAGATGGAGGCCGGTGGTCATGGAGCTAGAGTAAAAGGCAGTTTCCGTTGCAGCAGGAGTAAACTATCTGCAGGCTGGCTGGGCTTCTCCAGGCTCCAGGCAACATACTTGCAACATTGTTGCAATTGTAGAAGCCTCAGAGCTGAAGCAAACAGCAGGCCTGGGCCCGACTACTAAGACAACATTCTTTCAATTATAGAAGCCACGAGCTGAAGCAGACAGGAGGCTTCGTTACCTGCCTAGGCCTCGGCTTAAAGGAACAGTATATCAATTATAGAAGATAAATAAACCCCAGACACCTGCTTCCAGCCAGTCTTGCTGGGACATTGGGTCAATGGGAGCTGTGGGCAGCCTGAAAGCCTGAAAACAGCCCTCTGTCCATTACCCAGGCTGGCCACACCCCAATGGGGTGAGGGATCCCACTGAGGGGCTTGGCCAGCCTGCAAACAGCCATCAGCCCCTCACCCAGGCTGGCCAGGTTCCCCCAGTAGAGACCCAAAACCTGAAGGGACTGTGAGCAGTCTGAAAATGCCCCTCAGCTCCTCACCCAGGCTGCCCAGGCAACCCAGTAGGGACCCAAAACCTGAAGGGGCTGTGGGCAGCCTGAAAACGGCCCTCAGCTCGTCACCCAGGCTGGCCACACCCCAATGGGGTGAAGGTCCACACTTTGGGGCTTGGCCAGCCTGCAAACAGCCATCAGCCCCTCACCCAGGCTGACCAGGCGCGCCAGCAGATGGACATCCCCTGAGGGGTTCCAGACAGCTAGAGGGCACAGGCCGGACTGAGGGACCTCCCGAGTGCACAAATTTTTGCTCAGAATTCCTGATTTTAGCACAGTATGGCTACTGTGAGACAGAGGTAGAAGGTGATGCTTCAGAATTACTTGGTGGATTTAGTCACAAATATATATATTTACAGGAATAAATTTATGTTATTATTAAGGATCTACCATGTCATCTGCAAGGATGGAGAACTGGGAAAGCAAATGGTGTAATTCAGTCTGAATACAAAATGTGAGACACAGGGAAGTTAATGATATAAATCTTAATCCAAGTATAAAGGCCTGAGAATTAGGTCACTAATGATGTAAACCCCATTTTGAATTCAAAGGCCTGACAACCAGGAACAAAAATATCTGAGAGCAGGAGAAGATGGATGTTCCAACTCAAACAGAAAGCAAATTTGTCATTGGTCTGGGTTTTTAATCTACAAATTGTGTGATGCCCACTAACATTGGTGAGGGTGACCTTCTTCACTCAGCCTACCAATTGAAATACTAATCTCTTCTATAAATGCCCTCACAAACACACTGAGAAATAATGTTTTACCAGCTATCTGGCATCCCTTAGCCCAGATAAGTTGGGACATGAAATTAACCAATGCAGTCTAGAATACATAAGTGACCGACAACAGTCCTCTTCATATCCTGTCTTTCCCCTGCAACATAAATTATAAAATACCAATCAGGAGATACTTACTAAGCTTAACATTTTTTAATGAGATATCATTGATCTTAGAAAAAAGGGACGCAAATCTTTATAATAGTTGGGAGGACCCCAATAGTCTGGCTCCTTACTACTCCTGCAGTCTTTGGCCTCTCACCTGGGTTTTTGGTTTTTACTACACTGACCTTGATTTTCTGGGATCTTCCTGTTCATTTCAACCACAAGGTTTTGCATACACTATTTTTCTCTGGAAGGCACATCTCCTTATTCCTCCCTCTTAACTTATTTATTCTTACTATTACAACCAATTATTTTTTCAGGAAGCTTACATTGACTTCCAGTATCAATCAGCGGTATGTGATATATTCCTCACATAACTGTGATTGTTTCCCTCAGCAAGTCTATCTCCATTCATAATTATATATCGTCACTGTGGTTATATGATTAATGTATGGCTCCATACTATGTTTTTGGTTTATTGAGAATAGGTACTGTGTACTTTTTTAATCTTTTATTTTTCCTCCATTACCATTTAGCATCCCCCATACCTTTTCCACCTCCCTACCCCTGAGATGGTGTCTGTGGGCTTATCACTATATCACCAGCATAGCATAAGGGCTCTTACATTATATAATAAATTAGTTTAGAAGATGATGTAAATTAGAGGGTCACCTCTTAAATTAAGGTAAACTAATTTGGAAGAAAAATTAGCTGGCAAGAAGAAAGTAATTACTAAATTCAGCTCTTGATGCAAAATGATTTTTAGATTTGTCTATTTTGTTCCAGTATACCAGTGTCCATTAAGGTTGGGTCTGTATTGGTGATTTATAAGGAGGGTAGAATAATAAAGAAATTGCAGGAGTTTTGTTTTGTTTTTTTAAGTTTTTCCCTTATCCACGCCCCTACAAAATAACATAATCTTGCTGTGAGGTGTAATGAGGTGGGGAATAGGGAAAGTGACTGAGAAATCTATTGCTTTAGGGTAGCTTGATAAGTAATCCATATGTCAATGAATAAAATATAAAGATGACCATTTGAGAAACTGAATCAAATTACCTTGTAAGCAAATAATTGTTACATTTAACTACTCAAAACCATTAATTTACAGGGAGGTATTTGTGTATGAAAGTGTGTGTATTGAACACAGTTCTGTAATGCTGTAGTGTACAGCATGAGCAGGAGTGGTGAGTTGAAATTGGTTATATAAACATAGATCTGATCATTGATAGTCATCTAACTATCAATTTCAATAAGGAAGTAATAAAATAAGGAGGCTGTGGGTTTGTCATATATGGCTTTTATTATGTGGAGGTATGATCTTTCTGTTCCCACCTTGCTAATCATTTTTATCAAGAAAGAATGTTAGATTTTGTCACATGCTTTTTCTGCATCAATTGGTATGATTATGTGATTTTTATCTCTCAATTTGTTTATGTGATGTATCATGTTTATTGATATTGTACCATCCTTGCATCCCGGGATAAATCCCACTTGGTCATGGTGTTTGATCTTTCTGATGTAATGCTGAATCTGATTTGATAGAATTTTGTTGAGGATTTTGGCATCTATGTTCATGAGGGATATTGGCCTGTAATTCTCTTTCACTGTGTTGCCTTTATCTGGTTTTGGTATTAGGTAATGCTGGCTTTATAGATTGAGCATGGAAGTGTTCCTTTCTCTTGAATTTTTTTGAATAGTCTGAGGAAGATAGGCTTTAGTTTTTCCTTCAATGTTTGCTAAAACTCCCCTGTGAAGTCTTCTGGCCCTGGGCTATTGTTTGCTGGATACTCTTTGATGACTGCTTCAATTTCTTCCATAGTTATCGGCAGTTCTCTCAGCCCAGATCCCTGGGTCCTCTGACCTTCCTGGCTTCGAATTGTCTCACCAGCTGTGTGTATTTCACCAATTCAGGGTGGATGTCATTCAATTTATTTGCTCATTCTGCCTGCTCTGGGACACGTTCATCTATTCCACTGCCTTTTTTCCATGTATCTGTACCAGTCTTTTTATCCACTCATCTACTGATGGGCACTTGGGATATTTCCAGATCTTAGATATTGTAAATTTTACTGCAGAAAATCAGCTTTTAAAAGGCATACAAGGAAGAAGAATCACTAAAGAAGACAGAGAAAGGGTAATGGTGAGATGTAGTCTTCACCATAAAGAATGTTGGATCACAGAACTCCAGAGGCAGAGTTATAAGAGATCAAACCATCTTTAGAAAGAAAGAGATGCAGAGACTGTCTCATGAAGCAAAACTCAAGTTACAATTTAATAATGGTGAGCATAGTTGGGTAGTTCTGTCCCTACTAAAGAAATGGATTTAAAACCATTTAATGTTGGGAATTGGGATATCTTTAGGTTTAGCTATTGCCTTCAGAAGGCAAGTTTGGTTTATTAGAGTTGGGACTCTATATTGCTATTGGATTAATTGTCATCTGACTGAGACTCAGATGTAACGAGAGTGAGTTGGACAACTCCAACGGGAAGGTAGAGCATGTTCCAGAAAATGCCCTTCCTGGTTGGTCTTTAACTCAGGTAGGCAAGGGTTCCACTGAAAAGGACTCATCAGTTTGGAAATAAACAGGAAAAGTGTTGTCTTTAAGAAAAGCAGATCCTTCCAACAGGCACGTGAATGAACTTAGAAGTGCATGCATGCTCAGTTGAAGCCTCGTTGATAGCCTTGTGGGAGGCCCTGAGCAGAGGACCCAGCAAGGCCAGAGACCAACAGAAACTGAGTCAATACATATTTATTTTTTAAGCCATTAACTTATGGGATAATTCATTATGCAGCAATACATAATTAATATGCCTCCTGACTCCATTTTTATTGCAGCCTCTTCAATAGCTTGAAATTATTCAGGGTGGACATTTTTTTGCCATTAGAAATGGTAAAAATGACCATTAGTGATAACATATGTCATTTTTTTATATGATTTACAGGAAAGTAACAAGATCTTCAGTCAGTATTTTCTAATTTCTAAAACAACCCAGAAATTATATGTCAAAAATCACAAAGACAAAATTGGTTCGGTTTAGCAATATGAATAACATTGTTCATACAGAACTAATCATTTTGGGGGAAAAAAATAAGGGGTAAATGCTGTAACTCAGGGCTTTTACTCTCCTTGGTGAGCTGGTTGCTAAATATTTACTAGCACACCACTGCATACAAAATCAAGAATTTTGGAAGTCAGAGAACTGGCATTCTTCAAGTAGATATGGGAAATAAAGATCCATAATGAAGTAATATGTCTGAAAAAGGAGAAGCATTGGCCTCATAAAGCATTTGAAGAATAGACAAAGGATGCCAAGAATAGAGCTTAAAAGAGGACTGAAGACGTACTATACACCTCATGTCAGAGCTAGAAACGGTCTCTTCAGGTAGGTGTGCTTGGCTGAAGTGTGAGAACACACTGGCAAGTACCAAGCATAATTAAGTGGAGCATGAACAGGTGAGCAATAGAACATTTCTTCTGTTTTATTCCCTAACAAGCAAAATTATTACTATTAAATCACCACTTTTACAATAACACTGATTTATAGCATTGGGTGCAAACTTTCAATTATTATTAAAAAGAAAACCTCAATATAACAGAAAATTGCCCCAAATAGAAACATCTACAATATTAGATAATTAGTTCAGATTAAAATAATAAAAATCAATAAATTTATTTCCCCAGTGAAAGTAAAGTAGTAAGTGAGATTTGTCTAATAACAAATAAATATGCTACATTCATTTAGAATTACTTTTCTTTAGTGTGGGATATTTTACTTTAATTTCATATGTACTATTAGTGATAATTGTGCATTAAACTCCACACTGCTGTCTTATTAAAATTAGAGAAGCAATTTTGTTGTTATTTTGTTTATTAATTGCAGCTATGGATGAATTACTTATCTTTTGTGCTAGCAAACTGTTGCTGTTAGGTTGAATAATAGGGTCTCCAACAGAGAGTTAAAACACAGAAAAATAGAATACTGCAGCAGCTAAAAATACTGATACTCAGGGAAGCAGATAGATAGCCGGGTAAGCAGTGTCAGAGATATCTGTCAGCATGAAGCAGAATTTTGGATTTAGAAAAAAATTTGCTGGTTCCCAGGGCAAGAAGATGAATAGCCAGAAGAAGAAGGAAAAACTCATGCCACAGTCATTGGAGAAGTGTCCAAATTGTAAAGATGGGACTGAAGCCAGCACAGGGGAGAAAAGTGTAAGGAGCTTCAAGTTAGACTCAGGAAGAGGACAGAAAATTATACAGGTCAGCTGCAAGGTTGGACCCCGATTAATAGCGAGGATATGGGCTGTCGATCTTGTTTAGAGTATTGGATAGAGCTTCTTCCAGCTCCGCAGGCTAGAGTCACAGGAGTGTTCTTAGAAGAGTGAAACAAAGCTGGCTCTGCAGTAAGAGTTCAAACTGCTTAGCTGTAAAAAAAAAAAAAAAAAAAAAAAAAAAAAAAAAAGATAGTTATGGACTAACGAGTTTCATGTCCTAATTCTGAATTCAATTATTTGCCTGCTAGTGTTCTGTTCACCTAATACAAATTTTGCTTTAATCTCTTTGAATAAAACATTAAGAATATGGTATTGATGAAATTTAAACAGAATTCATCTTTGACCAACTTCCTTGAAATTTTAGGAAGTGATATCTTTGCAATATAAAATTTAAAACATTATTTTATGACCTTTTTGTTGAAATAAATTCTGTAGAAGTCTTTTGTTTTAACATTTATTTCTGAGCATTTTCAACTCTTTGTTCTGGACTGACACTTTTTATAGATTGACTCTTGGATTGAATGGCTCCAGGGATTTAATTAACATGTCTCTTCTTTCCTCCTGATCATTGATGAAGCTACTTAAGGAGCCTAAAAGGACCTAACATTGGCCCCAGGGACACCTACAGCACACTTCCAATCAACTCAATCTACTGTTATTTGTCACTACACTTTAATAAATTCTCAAAGAGCTTTCAATTCATGTGTTAATGTCAGCATGCAAACTAATGTTTATTTTTCAAGTATTACTTCTTGAGACACCATGTCAAAACATATCCTTACAATTAAATTTACCATCTCCAAAAATGGCTTCTAAAATCTACTTTAATAAAAGAGTAATATGGAAATTAACCATCTCTCTGGGACACGTAAGCCACGCCCACCAATCAAGCCACACCCACCAGCCAATTAGAGTGGCTGTATGCAAATTAACCCAGCCAAGATGGAGGCTGGCAGCCATGGAGTGGGAGGTGGCAGGTATGGCACAGGCGGTGGTGGGTGCAGTGTGGGCGGGAGCAGGCGGCAACATGGGCAGTGCGGCGGGTGGCGGCTCCATGGGACCACCCAGTGCTAAGTGCCTGCCCCCAACCCCAGCAGCTCCGAGCCCTGCCTCAGTGCTGGTGCCGCTGGGGTCCAAGGTATGGGGTGCTCTGAGCCCTGAGGCTGTGGAGGTGCTGGGGCCACTGGGGTCCGAGGAGCAGAGACTCAACCTGCAGGGGGCCCAGCACCCAGCAGCCCCAAGCCCCGCCTCAGCACTGGGGTTGGAGGAGCAGAAACACAAAACTTCAAGGGGGCCCAGCACCCAGCAGCTCCAAGCCCCAGTGCCGCAGAGGTGCTGGGGCCACTGGGGCTACAGCAGAGACACCAATCTGCAGGAAACCTGTGGAAAGGGAGATAAACTATCATAACTTTATCTTCCTTTCCACAAGATGAGAAAACTGACCCTGATTTATTTAGTGATATGGCCCACACCTTTCTACAAGCACAGCATATGTTATGACCACTCCCAGGAAGGTCTGGTCAGAATACTGTCTCCAGGGAATAACACTCCTGTGGCAAATCATCTAAGAAAGGAAACAAGCTTTTGTTGGGTTTATTCTGAAGGTCAGAGAACATGCCACCCCTACATATGCTGTGTTGTTATATTGATGATTTTGAGCTGCAGATGCTTGAAAAACAGCAAATGCAAGGAGAGGCTTTCACTAAAGTCTCCTGATCTGCCTAAAATCGGACCCCCAAAAAAGGTTCCTCGATGGGAAAAGTGTCATCAGCCAGTGAAGACTGAGTCCTGTCACAGGAGACTACAAGTTGACATCACACCCAAACTTTGTTACAAACTATGTCCCCCAACCCCATTCATCTTTCCTAAAACTCATGTACTCTCCTCTAAGAGGCCTACATATCCCATTCCCTTTCCCTAGGAAGAAGGTATTTAAATCTGGATTCTAAGCCACCTTGGGGAGTTATTCATTTTTCCCTGGGATCTCCCACATATACACGAGGTACACATGGTAATGAGCTTTTGTTTTTCTCTTGGTAATCTGTCTTTCATTACAAGGGCCTCCGCTAAGAACTCAGAAGGGTAGAGGAACACTATTTTTCCTTCTCCATAATTCTGTCTCGGGAAATCAAGTCCCAGGCTGAACAGCGAGTTTGGCTCAAGTGCCAAGCAGTCCCCGCTGAGGGGAGGGAAGCTTCTAGGGAGAGATCAATGATACTGGCATCAAAGTAGGACAGAGGGCACATGCATGGTTGCTGGTGGGAGTTTAAAGTGGTTCAACATTTTTGGAGGGGATTTGGCAAAAACCAATAGAAATATTCAAGGTACATCCAAGAGTCTTCTTCTAGGAATCTCATCTGCTAAGATAAAGCACCAGTGCATAAGCCCTGGTCAGAACCCAAGATGCTACTGCAGGCTCCCCTTCCACAATAGGAAAACCTTCTGACAACCTGCATTTTTAAGACAAGGTGGCATCTATACTCGTAAAAAGATAATATGCTAATTAGACTGAACATCTTCCAGACGACCTTCCGGACCTCATTCCAGACAAAGCCATGGTGGCAGGGCTGAGGCAGAAGCAGTTACAGGTTATCAGGCAGGCAGAGAGCAGTTAGGAGGATCAGGCCAGCAGGTAGGTGAGCAGTTAGGAGCCAGCAGCCCCTAGGGTTCCCCGACTGGAGAGAGTACAGACCAGGCTGAGGGGACCCCCCACCTTGAGTGCACACATTTTTGTGCACCGAGCCCTTAGTAATTATTATAGTCAAATACAAATAGGAACTTCTCTGTTTATAAAGATTTAAGGATTTTTAGATAATAAAATGTACATTAATATATAAAGGCAGTTTTCATGAATATTATCAACACTATTTTGTATATAATAAAATTAAATATAAGTTAATCTAGTAAAAAGGTTATAGATAGAAATCCTGATAAAAATATAGACATTCTGATTCTTGATTCAACATTCAATTTATTAGGTGAACTTTATAGTTGAGAAAATAAGTTTTATATAAAATGTTTCAAATGCAATTAAAAATCAGAAAATTATTTAAAGACTATTTTCTAGAGAACAGTTCTTATGAAGACCTCTTATAGCTAATGCATCATTTTTTTAGCTATTTAAAATCCAAGAATCCTTTTAGGTGATCTCTACATAGGTAAAAAACAAAACAAAACAAAACGATATGCAGTTATTTTTCATGAGTGTTAGAAGCTAACTAATAAATGCATTATTACAAGCTGATTAATAACTGCATTTTTAAAGAAAAACAGGGGACAGTGGTAGCACCCAAGAGTATGTGATATTTAATGTTTTCTTTTGTAGGCAGAATAAACTTGGCATTAATTGCCAAAGAAATTCACTGTTTTTAAAGAATTTATTTAGTGCCATTTATCTGCCACTGTTCTGACCTGTAGCCACTTTATGAATAATGGCTTTTTATTTAGAGACACAGTTTACTAGTTTGACTAAAAACTAAGCATTAGTCTGTATTAAGCTTTATCTGTTTTAAGGTTTTATATTCCTATGGTTTTAAATACATTCCTGGTCATTTTCCAATTTCAATACTATTTTAAAATCAAAGTCCTTGCCAAAATTAGAAAATTTATCATGAAATGCACACTTTGCTGCTTCAAATTACAATATATTCTACTTGTTATCCTAAATTATAAATATAGTTTTTAATTTTATTGACAAATAAGTATTGAAAATAAATTAGAAGCCTATACCTTGGAAATTATCTTTCAAGATTTTTATGGCTGCTCGTTTTTCTGTGAATAAACAATTCATAACCAAAAACGATTTACAGTATTAAATACCTAGTATTGGTTGATGCAATAAAAACTACTACGTCCTAGTGAAAAAGGATAATGAAAACATTAGAAAGGGACTTGGTAATGCAGACAGAGAAAGGAGTCTTTTAGAGTTTTATCATCTAACTAGGGGCCCGGTGCACAAAAATTTGTGCACTCGGGGTGGAGGGAGTCCCTCAGCCTGGCCTGTGCTCTCTCACAGTCTGGGACCCCTCAGTGGATGTCCTATGATGGCCCCAGTCTGCCAGGCACCTTTTGTGTGTATGTGTGTATGTGTGTGTGTGTGGCCACTGGGGACCTGCCCCCAGCCGCATCTGAGGCTCGGAGCAGTCCTCCTGTGTGTGTCTACCTGCTGGGGGCCTGCCCCCAGGCACACC